>KK119487.1:92883-116904 GCA_000611955.2 Stegodyphus mimosarum
ATCAATGGGTTATATTATAAATATATTTTAATTTCTATCAATTATATATATATTGTAATAATATAAAAAGCCAAATTTTAAGTGTGTTTATTGCTTTTAAATTATCACGTTATTAACTAATTACTGCTGTATGAAATTTAAATGATAAATTAAAGATATTATGCTTCAATGAATAGCCACACTATGAGACCTGAACTATGCAAATTTCATGGAAGAGAGATGACAGGTTTTACTTTTGTGTAGTGCCAATACTTACCATAATGCATGGGTGATAAATGCATAGTAAAAATGTAATAGCCTCCCAATGTTTTGAAAACTTGATTAAAATTTACTTTTCCAAAGACTCTTTTACTATCGAAAATGTGGCAGCGATAATGTGATGACCTAAATCAAGATTATATAAAATCTCTCTCTCTCTATTTTTTTCTTCCAGAAATATCACTAAACAACAAAATAAGATCAAGTTTAGTTGTAATACCATTGTAATGTAAGTATATATTGGGATATCTGAAAGGGATCAGTCAAATTAATGTTTTGTGTATTTATTATATCATCAAGGACACGTTCCAGAAGAATACAGGCCATTATATCCCCAGAGTGAGCTGTGTACATTAAAGTTGCGACACATGAGAAGCTTGATGGCATGTAAATCTAATGCCATCAAATTATTACGTGTGTTTCCGAATGGATTACAGCAACAGAAAATTCTGAATTTATTTTTGGTGTACCAGATGTTCAGTTTAGTGATTTCTATGACATTTTCAGATGTCAGGTGGCTAATAAGCTAACATGTTGAAAGAAGATCACGTTTGACATCAATAAGTATGTCATCGGTAATCTACCTGAAATTTGAAAGAAGCTTCAAATGATGTCCAGAGAAACTAAGGTATTTCAAAGAATCACCGATCAGACTGCATACCATAAAACAAATATAATCACTTCATATTTAAAGCATCCTTAAAAGAATGTTTTAAATTAGACTTTATGAAAAAAGAACTTCAAAACGAAAAGCTTCGAAAACTTCAAAAGGCTTTGAAGAGCTTATTAAAGTAGCAATCAATTTAATACTACGTGAGATGCATAATGTGGGAAGCTGTTACTTTACATCTGTGAAGTAAATTATTTTGATTTACCCTTTCATGTCGGAGTGCATCACCGGTGGGTCATTCTCGGTTATTTCATCAGGCGGCGTGCATCACCAGTGGGTCACGCTAAAATATTCGATCAGACGCTGTGTACCATTAACAAAATCCTCATCTCAAAAGGTTGAGAATATTCTTGATCTTGATGTATTTCTCCTGCTTCCATTTAGAGATTCATTAGGCGAATGACGTTTTTGGATATCCGTGTTGTCTATTATTTACATGGGTAAAAATTAAAAACAAAAACTGCTAACCACCTTTGCAGTTACACTTAGTGGAAGAAATATGTCGTCCGGATCTAAAAAACGACACAAGTTAAACTACTTGCAAAGTAAGCGCACGAACTTTGTTACAAGGCAAACAGTTACACATACAGTGTCTGAATAAGCAATTGTACTGCTCCCTAGATGAAGCAAAGCATGAATTCGAATTCCGTCTCACAACGAGAAATAATGAATATGGGTGCTGCGTAGACCGTGTTCAACAATTAGTTTCAGAATGACTTCCCATAAATTCAAAATTTAGTTAAAAAAATACAACTTATTTTTTAAAATCTTATATTTAAATTTAGCTTGTAGACTTCTACTGTCTATCTGTTGTGTAGAATCTGGAGAAGAGTAACTGCACCGAAGAAAGGTTAAAACTATCCTTTATCAAACTCTAAATTATTTACAATGCGTCAACTCGACGCTAACATACTACGCCTCTGTTTGGGCGGTAACTGAAACAGTAGAATCAACTCAAAATTGAAGATATTAACAAGTAGTAGAATTAAACTGCAGGGCTCATACAATCCTGTATCCTACAGCGCGTAGATGAGTCTAGTGGCAGCAAGATAATAGCTGTTAAGCCACGTCTAACTAGCAATAAATGTTAAGCCGAAGTTTGCGTTACAAACACGCACAGATTTTCCCCAGACTCTAACTTTCTCTTCTATAACTCGATATTTAAGCTTTTTCTCCCACTGGTAGAATTTGCATTCCTTACGCGCGCTACCAAATTTAAATATTCTGGTACTGACAATTGGGGGAATGAAGGTTTATAGAAAAATAACTTAAAATTAATTTTAACTTGTTATTTAAAATAAATATAAATCCCTACAAGCTATTAAAAATAACTATGCGAAACGGTAAGAACAAATTACTTGCTGATGTTTGCTGAAATACTTGCTCCATCATGAATTAGTACTATGTGAAGTCTTTTTGCACTACTTAATTAAGTGTTATTACTTTATGACGTATATGATAAAAGTGAAATTATATAGCTTTTGTCACTGAATTTCTTGGAGCAAATGTTTCTTACAAGTGAAGTTAGAATAATTTTTGTTTTTTCAAGTTATAGAACTCATACATTCAAAACCTAAAACTTTCATCTAGATATTTAAAAAAAAGCATGTCAAGAATATTATCTACAGGCATTGGAAATTGATGTTTTTGCCACATTTTTTGTAATTATAAAGCAATTTGACGTATAATTCTCCCTTTTTATTTTTATATCTGTTGCTACACATCTTATATTTTAGTGTAGAAAATCTTGATCAGTAAAATTTATTTAAAATTTCCAAAATACTTTTACATCATTTAAGTTTTCCTGACTGTAGGTTTTCGCAAACATAGCCAGAGTTATATATGCACATATTTAGACATGAATAATGTCTTTCTTGTAGTGCAACTCCATTGTTAAGCTTAATTAGATTTTTATTAAATTTATTTAGATTATCAGTATATGAAATATATATAACCTTTTAATTCATTACAACAGTTGTGCATTTTAGTAGTAAAACATCTTCTTAGCATTCTAAAACTGCATTATATTACATATTAAGAAACATAACTTCAATGCATTGCAGTTATTCTGATGTAATTAACTTTAGTTATATCAAAACTGCTTTATTGTGAGAGAGGAGGAGAAGTTAGAAGCAAATACATATTATCATTTTTTCAAATTCCGCGGATTTAATGTTCAATATGCTAGCTAATTAGCAATTCTATGTCCTGTTTATCTTAAAAAGTATGTTCTTGGGGAGAAAAAAATAATTTCTTTTGTTTGAATAAAGGCACTTGTGGATGCACACATGATAGGAAGTATAATGTAAAATGAATTTAAAAACTTACTTCAAGTATGCGACAGTTTTTGAATATTTACACAAATGAGTTCATGACTGGTCATTAATACAAGCAAACTGCAGTATATTTTATAGATTACTTCTAAACTTTTACCTTTTCATCACATTGAAATAAATTTAGGCTCAGAATCTCAGATGCAGTCTGTGAAATCTATAGCAACGTTATATGAATATTCCAACCAAATTAGAAAATCAGTTTATATAATGTATTTCGAAAGAATGATGTCCAATTTACTGTTTGTTTAAAACTGAATTGAGAACTTTATAAACATACTTTATTTTTTGAAATAATTAATATTTCTTATATTAGTTATTACTATTATATGAAGTTGTTAATGTATTATAAGAGCTCTAAGTGCTTTTGCAAACGTTAAAAATAAATAAATAGATAAATAAAATAATAAAAATAATGAAAATGAAACAGCTTGTGTGCTACCACTTTTTCTCAGCTATTGCTGTGTGTTGCCAAAACATTTGCTAATCTAGAATATTATGGCGTACTAACCTGATATCAGATTCTTTTCTTATAGGAGAAGTATTTTCAGGAGGAAGCTTACTAAGGCATTTAGATGTTGACCTTTTAATGTTTATGATTGGATTTATTATGTTATTTATTTTGTGAAATAATATAGTTTAAGCATAGTAACCCCATCCATGCTCAAGAATATTTTATTGTAATATACATGAATATAATGTATTATTTTCGAATTTAAAATGTAGTAATTCATTTGTTATTCATTTGAGTTATAATATAACAAAAATAATTTGAGAAGTACTTAACTATGTTTATCATTTATTTTCATGTAATTTCTTGATGAAAAAGTTTGTTTAAAAAGCATTGTATTTGAAACTACCACCATTCACTTTTATTAAATATTAAGAGTAAATTTCTTAATTGTTGTACAATATAGTTTCCTATCACCATGGATACAACCTGCCTCCTCTGTTATCTGATATGTTTAGGCCCGTGTCTATGATTTCACCTGATATTGAAGCAATAATTCAAATTAACCTTTTTGCTCTTGGGTTTAAAGAACCTAAAGTGAGTAGTCCTCTTCCTTCTCTTTTACTTGCATGCTTTTAATCTTTAATACACTTATAGAGTAAAGCCTAAAATTGTGTAATATTTCGTAACAACTCTAATGATGGAAATTAAGATAAATATTTCTACACGCATAGTCTTCTAAAAATATAGATGAAAGGTATACCAGATGATTAACTTTTCTTCCTTCCCAAATAAAGGCGATATTCATTTGTCATTAACGAAAATTTTAGTTGAAATAAAATTAAAATTTATGACTCTTGCATGTGATATAAAGGTTATTAATATTCACAAATCGGGGCTAAAGTTCTAAAATTAGAAGTGGCGAAGCTCTATGAAAGACGTCCGGAATGAAAGAAAAAAGTAAACTAGCAAAAAAATTAGAATTAAAATTCGAGAAAATGTAAAGAGATAGATTTACAATTTAATAAATTATTAAACCAATAACGTGTAGTTAAATAATAAAATAAAATACCGGAGCTCGTCATATTTGGGGCTCCAGCTGGAATGGCAATTTTTATTCAAAACTAAGAAACAGCTCAGTGGATTCTGGCTGAAGCCCTGAATATAATGCACTATGTATTTCAAGGGATGATGGAAACAAAGGCTATTATTCTCTTTACTTCCACTGTACGAAGTAAAGGAAGTTTTGTAATCACGAAAAATTCCGGGTACCATATTTTAACGAAAATATCTATTTTGACCGCTATCGAATGCAATTTAACGATGTTTTTGCGTGACATCTCTACGTAAAGACAGAATAAAGGACTCTTTTTCTCTCCAAATGAATTATAAAAACTGATTAAAACATTTTTTGTGGCATCTGTACCTACGTATGTATGTATCTCGTGTAATTCAAAAACGAGTAGCCTTAGAATGTTGAAATTTCGTAATTAGGACTGCTATAACATGTAGTTGTGCACCTCCTATTTGAGTTGTAATCGATTGGACCAATATATATATATTAAAGATTGAATTGATTAATTGAAATTCATTGACATCTAAATAAATTTCCTAGTACTTGTGCATTAGCTGCAAAGTAATATAATAATAATTTATTTACTAAGTAATAAAGAGTACACACTGATTGCTATAAAAATTTGCACACTAAGAAAGAGTTGCCAGAATGCAAAGAAATTTTAGATATGTAAGTACTACTTTGATATAAGTAAGTGATTAGAAAATCAAAGAAGAAAGGATCATTTATTGCAGAAAAACGTAAACATGAATGGAAGTTTTAGTACTCTGTTGGACCACCTCTAGCGCGAATGCACGATGCAATACGAGCGGACATTGAGGCAAATAAGCTCCGTATGATGTCCTGAGACATATCGTTGCACAGCTGCTGTAAAGTTGTTCTAGTTCGGGCCAATTTCGTAGGCTGTCCAACTTGCCGTCCCAAATGATCCCAGATATGCTCGATTGGTGATAAATCTGGGGATCGAGTAAGCCAGGTAAGGGTGTTAATGTGGCGGAGACAATCTTGTGAGATCCGTGCTGTATGTGGCCGAGCATTGTCTTATTGAAAACAGGCTCCTGGGAGCCCTGCCATGAGTGGTAACACATGTGGCTGAAGGATGTCATGGACGTACCGCTCACCTGTCGTTGTGCCATGGATCAATATTAGGGATGACCATGTACCGTAAGCAATGGCACCCCATACCATCACACCAACTGTGGGAACGGTGTGTCGCTGTAAAGCGAAGGCAGGAATTCACCACCGGGCCTCCACATACGAACACGATTGTCATCACTGGTCAAATTGAATCTAGATTCGTCGCTGAAGACGACCTGATTCCATTCCGTTAAAGTCCTATCCTGTCGTGCGCGACACCACTCCAAACAGAGGCGCCACTGGGTGGGTGTCATTGGCAGCACCCGTAATGGACGCTGTGATACCGGATGCCCTTCAACCAGGCGCCTTGCAATGGTTCAGGAAGACACAGGGGCCGTAATGAAGCTCCTGCCTGTGTCTGGATAGCGTCCAATGAGGCACTTGGTTCTACGCTTGCGTATCGTATGATGTGACGATCTTCTCGACGACTGGTCTGTCGAGGGTTCCTGAGCCTGGCCGCCGTTTAAATGACGTCTCTTCTGTCCACTGGTTCCAATACATCCTCACAGTAAGATCAGAGTGGCCTATCTGACGAGCTACTCGCTGAGCTGACCACCCGGCTTCCATCATCCCGATGATTCTTCCCCTCTCGAACTCTGACAGCTGCTGATATTGGCTTCGATGGCGACGTAACAGCATGTGTACCTCAGCGTTTCCTTAGCAAAAGATTAAGTACACTCAAACAAGACTGAGACTAAGCCTGATATTATTACCCAACTATTGCAACTTTGCCGTTTCTTGACATCAAGTCCTAGGGCACATGACATGTATGACTCTGGACATGGCCAAATTCATTGAAAAGAAAACGGAGCAAAGGAACAGGAGAGAAGCACCAAAAAGGACAAAGTTTAAAACATCTGACAAGTTCTCAACAAGACGACACTGAAACAAGACTAAGACTGATATTATTACCGAACTATTGCACAGAGCAACTTTGCCGGTTCTTCACATAAAGCCCCAGGGAACATGACATGTATTAGCAAAGGAGAGAAGCACCGAAAAGGACCAAGGTAAAATAGCTGATAATTTTACACTCAAACAAGCTCTGCTTACCTGTTTTTATACTCCAAGAAGAACGAAGTTCAACGCTCTCTAGTGGCATCACCCAATGCGCAATCACTCTGCATTTCTAATCATTTGCATATCTACCCGACATGTACCTTCATGCCAAGTTTTGTTACGATCCCACAATTACTTCTTGGTGCGCAAATTTTTATGGCAATGAGTTACTCACACTGTTACTCGGCTCGGTGAGCTCAGTTATTTTTACTTCCTTATACGAAGTAAAAAGGAAGTATTGTAATCGCGAAAAATTTCGGGTATCATATTTCAACGAAAATACCTATTTTGATCCCTTGTAAAGATTTTAAGTTAACTAACGTTTATTTTATTTTAAAACTTTACTATCATGTCTTATTTTCCACTTCCGGCCAGAATTAACGCGTGAATATGTTTATGCAAATTGTACTTCCTAACGCTTAAGTATTTAAGTTGTGACTTTTTGCCAAGAGAAAAAGGAAGGAGAGAGAGCTCTCTTGCTACGAGTCTTCATGCGAGCTTGCCATCAGTTACTGTCCGCCTTTAAGGCCAGATGTTTAATCCTCTTGAAAGTTAAAGACGGATTATAGCTTTCCGCAATTTGCGTACTACAGACGCAGTAACTTAAGAGGCCAGTCTTAGTGCTAGTCATCTGTGTAAAATATTAAAAGTTAGCTCTTATTTAAATTTTAGTTAGTTAGTAGTCTTATATTCTTTTACATTCAGGCCACAAGTGGTTGGTCTTTGTATCCCGAAGAGCAGGAACGTCAGTAAAATCGATAACCAAATAAAGGGGAATTTTAATCCTTCTTATTTTTGTTGTATCTTCTACACACGCACGAACATAGCTTTTAGTAAGCACCCTGTTCCTACTCAAGACTCCAGTTATGTTTGCGAAATCAACTAAACGAAGGAAACAGTGGTCCTGATAGTGGCGCCCGAAGGAGAAGACCCATGGCCGACTTTCAAGAGGAAGTTAATGAACCCGTGGTATCGGCTCAAAATGCAGATGCCAGCTGCCACCCTAGAAGGATTCGGGTACATTGTCCAGACCATGCGAGAATCAATGAAGCCAGCAGCGAGCTTCGATGGGAATTCAGCGATGAATAACTTTTTGGAAAAATTAGATGACCACTTTATGATCTATCCCGCCCATGAGTTCCAGAAAGTGACTTTGGTTACTACCTCTTTGAGGGGTCAAGCACTTTGTTCGTTCAAGTACATCGGAAAAAGTCCTACCTACATTTACGAAAATCTCAAGACCTCCTTAGTAAAGGTCTTCCCTGTAGTAAGAAATCGTACGAAATTGGAAGCGGAACTATATAGCAAATTGTACCGACAAAAAATTGAAAATTTTCTTTATACCAGCAAAAAATTGAGGAAATCTCAAGCTTCATTTTAAGATGAATACACTTATTTAAACTTTTGTGAAAGCAGAAGAACGGCGGACTTTGAAAGAAGACGCCAGTGCGAGCAACGAAGCCAGTTTGTTGCGCCAAGGCCATAGCAGAGGCAAGACCGTGGCTACGGAAGCAAGGCGAATCAGTGGGCAAAGAAACCTGAATATTCAAAAACAACCAGCGAACGTCGACAGTTCAAAAATAAGCCAAACAAAAATTTTGAAGGACAGCGGAAAAGAAGGAAGAAGATTTAAACTAAAACGGATTTCTTCTGAAGGGAGGATGAGGAAATCCGAAGGCCAAGAAAATTCCTCTACCATCAAGCTCAATACAGTTGTTGTA
The DNA here is from genome assembly GCA_000611955.2 of Stegodyphus mimosarum. Classification (NCBI taxonomy): domain Eukaryota; kingdom Metazoa; phylum Arthropoda; class Arachnida; order Araneae; family Eresidae; genus Stegodyphus; species Stegodyphus mimosarum. Next base: position 101,588 of record KK119487.1, read on the forward strand.
AAAAAATTTAGTTCTTCCGAAGACTGAAGTGTTAGCGAACAGTATTCCAGCCACCGCAGTCCTGGATACAGGAGTTCAGTGTAGCTTTGTGGCAGAAGAAAGTTTTAAAAAGTATTTTCGTCGATATAGAATCTACAATTCGGATAATACAACGGTTATAGCAGCCCAGGGGGAAAATGCAAATGCATATGTAAAGTACCATTGTATATTCGCATTAAGGATGAGCAGATAAAAATTATATTCCTTATTGTAAGAAATCTTCAGTCAAATATAATATTGGGAATAGATTTTCTTTCAGCGCCCGAAGCAACACTAGATTTCAGTCAAGCATCTCTTAAGTTGACAATGAAGCCGGTGCCTGAAGTGAAAGCGGATCCCCCCCACATTGAATCTGAAACATTTGCCACCTGAAGAGCAAGAAAAACTACGCAAAGTGGTAACTGAATTTTCTACTTTGTTCAGTGACATTCCCGGATTCACGCAAGTGACTAAGCATGAAATAAACACGAGAGATTCACAGCCGGTTCGCCTCAAGGCTTACCGCTATGACAAGTCTAAAAAAATATAGAATGGCATATTAAAGATATGCTAAGTAAAAAGATTATCATGCCCATCTCCAGTAGTGATGCGAACCCGCTTGTTTTATGTAAGAAGAATAATGATTATCCGGTTACACACCCAAAGAGGTGGCATTTTGCAATTGATTACCGCAAATTGAATAGCGTTACTAAGTATTATCCATTTCCCATTATTGAGGAAATTTTGCGAAACATAACTTCCACTAAATATATGACGACATTAGGTTTAACATCTGGGTATTTTCAAATAGGCGTAAAACCTGAAGATGTACCAAAGACTGCTTTCATAACTAAGTCTGGCACTTATGCATTTTTGCGTATGCCGTTTGGCCTGTCAGGAGCGCTAGCAACATTTCAACGTAGTATGGACGTTGCTTTAAGACCCATCCTCGGGAAAAGCACATGTATTTATTTGGATGACACTTTTGTTACTAGTGATAATTTAGAACAACACATTAAAGACTTAAAAGAAGTATTTTCATTTATAAATGAGGCCGGTCTAAAAGTTAATGCTGAAAAGGGCAAAATTTGCGGCAAAGGAATTACGTTATTTGGGGCGTAAAATTTCCCAGAAAGGCATCGAAACCGACAAATAAAAAATAATTGCAATTCAGAATTATCCGCCGCCTAATGCGGCGAAGAAACTAACTTCTTTTCTAGAGCTTTGCAAATACTATAGGTCCTCTATAAAGGATTTTGCCACAATTGCTATTAAAGTTAAAAAGAAAGAAGGCAAGATTTTCGTAGACAGCTGAAGCTAACACCGCTTCTGAAAAATTAAAACAAGCGTTAACACAAGCCCCTGTTTTGAAATTTCCCGAAAATGATAAAAATTTAGAAATCGCGACCGATTCCTCGGACTATGCCGTAGGGGCAGCTTTTTCCCAAAATGCGCATTCTTTAGTCGCACTTTAAATGATACTCAAAGAAATTGTTCAGCGACAGAAAGAAAAAAACTTGCAGTTCTGCTAGCGGCACAAAAGTTCAGAGTCTATTTTGGAAGTTCTCCAGTAACGGTCTACTGTGATCATGTGGCGGTTGCTAGATTATATTCAGGAGAGAATTTATCTCTTAGATTGATAAGATGGGCACTTAAATTACAAGAATACAATTTGATAATTAAACACACGCCTGGAAAGGAAAATGTCGTAGCCAGTGGCGTGCGGTAAGTTTTCATGCAGGATGGGCAGAGAACAACAACAATAATAATAATAAAACCATAAAAATGTACATTAAACACTTCTTTAACTTTTTATTATTCATTTGTACACAAAATCCATACGTCTATCCGTATTACTAACAAAATCATCAATTACATGATAATAAAACTCTGGTTTTGACTGTAATAAGTGTAACATTTCTTTTCTATTGTTATTAGAGATAAATTGCTTAATCTATCCTGGCTCATTGTATTGCGTGCATAATTTTTTACTTTTTTCAATGCTGAAAATGATCTCTCCACGGAAGCAGTTGAAAATGGAACTGTACAAACTAAATGTGCCAATTTATTTACTTCGCTTAGGGCATCCGTCAAATCATTCAGCATTATATGCTGAATAAGTTTCGATAAATTCATTTCATGGTATGACTCACTACGATAAAGAAAGCATACTTCATTGTTTAATTTTGCATAAGCGTTCTTTAACGAATTAAGGCATTCATCCGAAAATTTACTTTGATGTTTCTTAAGAAAAATGAAATTCAATAGTTCAAAAAATTTGAGTGAATTGAATTTTTTAAAACGGACATCTAACTGACAATAAATAGTGTCCATTATTTCATAATATAAATTTTTAAAATGTTGGTCTTGGTCTACACTTGAGTATTTTAAATTTACACGCCTTTTTTTTTTAAATTTGGGGGACCCACTACAGAAATAGTCTCTTCATAAACTTCATCAAATGCAACAGAAGTTCGCATATATTGAATTGCATCTTTTACTTCCTCTACTTTTTGACTAGAATATGCTAAATCTCAGTTAGTTTTTTTGTAAAATATCAAATAGAACATCAGTATTATAACTAAACAGTGAGACCGTAATAACGGAACTGGGCAAGGATCTCGAATTTAAAAATATATATGATTATTTAAGAGATCCTGAAAACGTTAGCCACCAAGATATTGTGGCGATAAGAAATAGGGCGGCCTATTACAAACTGATAGATGGTAATTATTTTATACGAAAACTACGAATAATAACAATGAATTCCGACTTGTTATCCCAGCTAATCTTAGATTATATATATTACAGGAATTGCACGATTCGTCCCTGGCAGCTCATGGTGGTATTCGGAAAACCATCCAACACGTACGCGAAGCAGTTTATTTTCCTGAAGTGCGAAAGGTAACAAGGGCTATGTCCAGTCTTGCCCAACATGCCAGGTAGTGAACTATGTTTATTTCCGCCCCGCCCTGTTTCTAAATAGCATTAAATCAGAATTTCCGAATGAAATAATTGGCGTCGATTTATTGGGCCCTTTCCCGAAAAGTCAGTTAAATAAATGTCGGTACCTGCTTGTTATGGTTGACCATTTTAGTAAATGGACCGAAATTGTTCCCCTAAAGCGAGCCTCTGCGAAATTAGTTACTGATTCTATTTTAAATAAATATACTTTAAAATACGGGGAGCCCCTAAAAGTTATATCGGATAATGGTCCTCAGTTTATAAGCAATATTTTTGAAGACGTGTCAAAAACTGGGCATACCTCATATAAAAATGGTCCCGTATTGGCCACAATCAAATATAGCGGTACGGGTCAACAGAAACACAGCTAAAATTATTCGTAGTTATGTTAAAATTTTTCATAAAAGCTGGGATAACTATGTCAATGATTTAGCTTTCGCTCTTAGGACCGCCAAACACGACACGACAGGCAAAACTCCTGCTGAGTTATTTTTAGGCAGGAAGATTATAACCCTACAGGACAAATTGTTTTTTGTTCAAAAAAGGGCCCCTGAATTCCAAATGGATATACAAAAGTTAATTAAGAAGGCAAAAGAAAACACGGAAGTATCACAGAAGAAACAGAAAATGTACTATGACATGAAAAGACGGGAAGTAAAGTATAATGTGGGGGATGATGTACTTAAGCTGAAGCATCTACTTTCTTCAGCGGCGGAAGACAAAGTGGCAAAATTTTGCCCACGGTCTGAAGGGCCGTTTTCTATTGATAAAATAACCCAAGCAGTGGTGTTTTTAAGAGCCAAGAATGGCGTCAAGATTACGGCAAATATCGATCATATCACACCGTATTAAAACCGAGATAACATGAGAATATTTCAAGATATTTTGCAGGATCCGGCACGGCAGGCACCATCTCAACACATGGCACAACAACAACAACCGCCAGAGTCAGCCACAAGTAAAGATACGAACAAGAAAAGAAAAGGCCCCTGATGGAACACCGGAGATAACAAGAAAAAGGAAGATATTCCCTCGATCAGAAAAGAGAGGTCACGACCGGCTCCAACAGGAGGAAGAGGAAAATTCTACCAGTACGAAGAAGGCGAGAAGAAATGGCCGCAGTCATAGCACCGATGAGAAAAGAAATAGTGAACCGTCAGAAAGGATTCTTCGCAGAAAGTGTCTACAAATTGACCTGGGAAAGCCAGCTACAGACTCAAGGCAACAAAAATTCGAACAGCAAACCGCCAGAACTCGACAACAACCAACGAGAAATGTCCCGGCGCCTCTATAACTATGCTATACTATAAGTATGATATATACTGCTGTAACATGTAGATGTGCATCTTCTATTTTGGTTGCAATCGGCTGCACCAAAAGTTTTTAAATTTATGTATATATATATATATATATATATATACACTCTGTAACTCGGCTTAGTGAGCTCAGTTTTTTATTCTTATATGTTGGTAAATTGTCCATTTTTGGCTTTAAAAATGTTTGAATTATATTGTTCTTATCTTACGGTTAAGGTTTTTATGCCTTTAGTAAATCTGCATGCAACATTTGTAGAATTATCAACAATTTAAAAGTTGCTTATGTGTGGCTAAGCCTAATCATTTTTCTCATGGCGGACATATTTGTTTACATTTGAAACTTATCACAATAGTGGATTTGTTGCCAATCTAGAGAAACTAAGCTTCGCAACAACAAAAATTAACGCCTTCTTTTATTATTGCGAATTAAATCATGCTTAATGCATTCGGGAATTTATTCGAGGAAATAAATGTTTAAGATTTACTTCGTAATTTTTAATATTTTGAGTTTGTATGTATTTTTGCATCGTCGCGAAATGAGAACTGAATTAATTGAATGAGAAATACTGAATTGTCTGTTAAACAATTTTTTTGTTTGTTTGTTTGTTTAATTTCTTTTACACATCGTTTTAGATTTATTATAGTCTTTGAATAGAACATGTAGCAACGCTTAGGTAATTCTCCAGATGATATTCATAGTTTTTGTGCATTCTGATGAGCTATAAAATGAATGATATGTAACGCTGTTAAGTGAAGCTAGCGCCAGAGTGTCGCTGTGGTAAACAAATATAGTGAATGTTAAAGAGTACCTTTATTATATTTTGGTTTATGCGCTATCGATGAAGTAGATTTAATTCAATCCAATAAGTTTAAATGAAATGCAAAATGCGTATGATTTAGTATTCCGTACAAGGAAGTCATGCAGTGTACACATCAGATTTTTGTATTCTGATATGTTGGTAAATTGCGCATTTTTTGCTTTAAAAATGATTGAATTAATTTGGTCTTACTGTTCTTACTTCGGGTTAAGGTTTTTATGCCTTTAGTTAACCTACATGCAATAATTGTAGAATTATCAACAACTAGCTTTTATCCGCGGCTTTGCTCGCGTTGATGTCCTTAAGTAAGTTTGAACTCCGCGTGAATTTTAAAAAACACCCCGCGTAAAATTTCAGTAAATACTACCCTTCTTCAATACCTATAGGCCGCGGGTATTTTGTATTTACACGTAGTGTATCGCCAAGAAATCTAGTAAAACTGCTACGTATATTTTCCTAATGACTGAAAAATGTTTGTAAAAGAAGAGCCGAAAGCCGGAAATCCTGAAGGATTTTAAATAATAAATTAAATTAAAAAATAAAAATTAATAAAGACTTTAATAAACGCTTAATTAATAAATGTTAAGCATAATTACTTAATGCTGTTCAGGTAATTATTATTAACATTTTATTAGTAATCTTACTGCCGTTGTAAAATATCAAAACTTTATTAAGAAGCATAATAGCTTATGTTTCTGCTTTGATAAATTGATATATTATTACCATTTGAAAGCTGTACGAGAAATATCATGTTTAGCAATGGTTCATCAGTTCTTGATGCCAGAATGTTTTTCTTCATGATAAAAACCTTTTCTGAAGTTTTTAACTGTAGTGAAACCTTTTATGATGGTCATATCATGTAAAAACTAATTTCTGAAAATGACCAGCATTTCTTACTACATAGATATGAACATCATCTGTGTAAGGCAGTCTCCTCCTAGAATATTCAAACCATATGAAACTGTGGGTGGTCATCTTAGGAAGATGTTACTTTATTTCATGCAGAGAGAGAATATATTACTTCTATTTTTACGTGAACCACTTACGACGTAACTAAAACGCAAACACAACAGTTAATAACTGAATTCATTCATGAAACTGGTGAAATACCAGAACTAGAAAAGACTCGTATTGATTTTGCTTAAGAGATCACAAAAAGAATTTCATTAAAAGAGGAAGAAGGTGGTGTCGTCATAATATCTACTGATAACAGTGATATTCTAGTCGTATACAATCATATGTGCCATTTATTGTAGAAAGTGAAAGTAAATAAAATCTTGTTAAGCAAAACACGTTTTCTTTGGCTCATGAAGGAAATTTTGAAATTTCAAATGCAAGTGTACTTTAATACATTTTCATGACATATGACTGCTTGTGTATTTTGTTGAAATAAAGTAATAAGCTTACGAATAAAACAAGTATTTTCAGATGGTACTTTAAAATTATTTTTGCTAATATTTTAGATTTAGAACCAATTTTCGTTTCTTCCGTACAAAAACGTTTTCTTGCATGTATTTTTTAAGAAGTCGGGAAAGAACATAATTAGCTGTACGTGAAGGTTTTGGAAACGGATTATAAAAGTATTTTCATATCAAATCCAAAGTTTTGGCTTTTTCAGTCCTTTAAAATCGCTAATAAAAGAATTGCTAAATTGATCACATTACTGAAATCAGGTTGAAAGAAAAGCATTATTGTTTAAAATTTAAAATTAAGCCCCCCCAAAAAAACCTCTGTTCGTATAGTTTCTGAATAAAACGCTATCGATTTTAGAGCAATCTTACGCGGGTACCTGTCTTCAGGAAATTACCGAATTTTAAACTACTTGAATCTTTAAATATAAGATCATATTTATTCACTTTTTACAAGGCTCTAAGTTATTAATTTGGTTACAGGAGCACGCAGTTTAAGTAGATTTATAGTTGAAGTATTGTATACAAACTTCTACTTCTTTTGAAATACCTTTCACAATCTACATACTGTTTGCGTGTTTTCTGATCAGTGAGTCGTAAGCTACTGCTTTGAGAATTTCTTAACAGATTTCTTTAAAATTTTATTTTCTTACTTCAAATATCAACTTTTTTCACATTCAATATTTATGGTTCTTATAGTTCTGTCATTAACATTTATAATCCTTTCCTTATATGTTATGTTTTAATAGATACTTGCTGCTGATATTTATTTAATGTATAAAATAATAGCAGAACAGTTGTCTAAGAAAGATTACTACAGCTTTGACCTTAGATCTGTTTGTAAGTTTCTGAAAGTTCTGCGAAACCAAAAAAGGAATTATGAAAATTTTCCAGATCATGAGGTAGTATTATTTATTGATTTATAAGTTATTATTTTTCAGTTCTTTAATTGTTCGTGTTTTGAAAGTTAGTTTAGTTGCTAAATTCTTTTTTACTCTGATACTTTGATTTACTTTAGTAATAATTTAATTAACATTACTACTCTGTCCAATAATTTTCAGTTTTTATAAAAATGTTGTTGAGGAAAAGGTTTAAATTCTTTGTAATTGTAAATCTAAGTAAGGAAGGATTCAGTAGTAGTTGTTTGGACATTACAGTACTTAAATGCATGAATGTATTTGTTTTTATGAGTTTTTTTTAAATATATGCAATATATATATATATATATTTTCCATTATCTTTTCCTTTTTTGTATTCTCTTCTTTTTTATATAAGCAAATGAAAAATAATGAATTTAAGTACAAATATATTGAAATTTTCCTTTATCCTTTTTAGAACGTCTTGTTATTTTAGAGTAATGTGCAATTGTCCTTTTTTAAGTGTTATGTTTGTTATATTTTCATGAAACACGAGAGGAAATTGTTCTAAAACAATTGTTACAAACTAAGAAACCTAAGAGCAAACCACCATAAAGCATACCTGAATTTTTTTCAATGCTTATAAATCTACATTATAAACAAAACTAATCTTAAAAATAACCCAGTGAAGTTGAACTCTTTCAATGAACTCTTCTTTCCTCAATGCTTCTTGAAGAATGTTAACTTTTTGGAGATGGGATTTAGATTATAATTTTTATCATTGACTTCTATATATTTTGCTTTTTTATTTCTAGCAAACCCTATTTCTTTTGTAGCTTATTCAAAATATCATGGTTCCCTTATTCTGCTTACGATGCCAAACATTTCCTATGGCAATAATACTAGAGCAGTTATATATATATATATATATGTATGTATACCGAAGAGCCTTTACGTTATGACAACCCTGTTAATAACATGTAAGACCACCTTTAGCCCTTCAGCACCCGGCGTGACATTGACACGTAGTCATAAGTATCTGGTACCAAGCGCTCACCAACTGGTCCTGCAATTCCCGCACATTGCGAAGGGGTAGGTGGCAGCACGAATTTGGTTTTCCAGATGGGACTACAAATGCCCTATTGGATTAATATCAGGTGAATTTGGAGGCCAAGACATGGTTTGGAAGTCACTGGAATGTTCCTCGAACAAAGAAAACCAAACTACTAGTTCTTTACATAACATAACAATTCTATAATACACTATACTTTGTGCTTTCTCCAAATAAAGCTGAATTAACTTTAGTCCTCAATCGAGGCAATAGCTTTTACCTGTAACTTCATATTAAACATTTTCATGCAATTTTACATAACAGAAAAGATTTATAGAAAAATTCGCTTATCTTTTTTTTTTTTGGAAGGTTGGTAGTCTGACATGCGCTTGTCGTAGAAGTCTGTCCATGATAATTTGTTCACCCACGAGACTTTTCGTCTCTGCTTCCTGTCCGCTGGTGGGAATGGATTTTTTCTTTTTTCCCCTCTTCGGATCTCCTGGCGGTAGATCTTGTCTTTTCCTTTTATTATCCTGCAGACTTCTTTGTACATCGGTAGTCGACAACACTTGTCTGTAAACTCTTGGTTGTTTCGATTTTTGATCCCTTCCTTCAACTTCGGCAGACCTCTTCTTTCTTTCTCGACGGGTGGTCTCGTTTGTGGTTTTCTCTCAGTCTGTCATCTCCTTGAAGTATCTTGGCGCTGTCTGCTGCGAGATCTTGTGACGACACGGCGATGCTTGTTCCTAGCCGGGACGTTTGTTTCACCCTTAAATGTTTTCTGCTTTGGATCTTCCACACGTTGAGGGATTCTTTTCTCCGGAATTCTTCGGTTGGTTTGAGAACTTGTACTTTCTTTGGTTTTTTGCTTTTTTGCTGGTGGTGGAATTTCTTTTGTGCTGAAAATTGTCCGGGGGGAAGCCGCCTGTTCTAAATCGAAAGCCTGGAAGAAATCATGTAAGACATCGAAATCTTTACATTCATAATATTTTTTTAATTGATTTGGACTAGCCTTTATTCTTTCTCCCGAATCTGTTTTTAAGTAGATCACCGCTCCAACGATTTGTTGTACTACATAAGGTCCTTCAAATTTATGGGCGAATTTTGATACCACGTTTTCAGGTGCTCTAGACAGAGTGAATTTTCTTTTCAACACCTTATCCCCCACTTCAAAATCTGATTCGCGGCGTTTCCTATCGTAATAAATTTTCTGCCGTTTTCTTGCTACATCGGAATTTTTCAAAGCTTCATCAATCAGCTTTTGAATATTTGCCGGTTTAAATTCTGGCTCTCGCTCTTGAACAAAAAAGCGTTTGTCTAAAGGAGACAATATCTTCCTACCCAGAAATAATTCAGCTGGCGATTTACCCGTTGTATCATGCTTTGCAGTTCTTAAAGCCTAGGCTGGTTCATCAACGCAGCCATCCCAGCGGTTATGATAATTTTTAACATCACTTCTAATTATTTTAACAATGTTTTTATTAACTCTTTCCGCGATGTTTGTTTGTGGTCTGTACGGGACCATTTTCATATGCCGTATGTCAAGCCCTTTACACAGGTTCTCAAAAAGTTGACTAACAAATTGTCTACCATTACGCTTATTACTTTTAACGGTGCGCCATATTTTAATATATACTTATATAAGAACGCATCTGCAACTATTTTAGCTGACGCTCGCTTTAAAGGAATTATTTCTACCCACTTAGAAAAATGGTTTGCAATTACCAAAAGATATCGGTTTTTATTTAACTCGCTTTAGGCAAAAGAGCCAAGAAGGTCTATTCCAAGGATCTCGTTAGGAAAAGTAGTGCGAATACTATTTAGATACCCGGCCGGGCTATAATTAACATCGTTAATTAACATAACATTAACAGGTCCTGACATAACTTACAGGACCTGACATACGCTGTTACTGTCTTTTGTAGTTGCGGAAAATATACCTCTTCGCGTGCTCTACGCACTGTTTTCCTTAATGACTCGCTGTGGGGCTACCATGCAGTTCCTGCAAAATACTCAACCGTAGTGTGGCGGGGATGGCTGGTTTCAGTTCTTGATTTTCGTTTGTTGATATAGTATAGAACAACAGATTATTTATGATCTCGTAATTTCGGGCCCTATTTTTAATTGCAGGAAGATCTAGATGTTCAAAATTATCTGGATCCTTTAAATAAGCATAGATATCGCCGAAATCTGGATCTTTCGGCAACTCAGCTATAATTGTTTCACGGGAATCTAAAACTTTAGAAGTTAACATAGCACATCTTATTTGATTTTCATTTTCATCCAATTTAATTCTTAACAAGGCGTCGGCCATTGTATTTTCCTTGCCGGGAGTATGCTTAATTATTAAGTTGTATTCTTGTAACTTTAAGGCCCATCTAATTAATCTAGGAGTTAAATTCTTTCCAGAATATAGTCTACCTACGGCCGCATGATCAGAGTAGATTGCAACTGGGGCTTTTCCGAGGTATACTCTAAACTTCTGCACTGCCATTAACACTGCTAACGTTTCCCTTTCTGTTGCTGTACAGTTCCTTTGAGTCTGATCTAGAGTTTTGCTAAAAAATGCCAAGTGGTGCCCTTTTTGAGTTAAAACTGCACCCACGGCGTAATCTGACGCATCCGCCGTGATTTCCAAATTCTCGTCCCCTTCCGGGAATTTTAACACCGGGGCATTAATTAAAGCTGTTTTCAGTTTTTCGAAAGCGGTGTTTGCTTCCTTTGTCCATGCAAACTTGGATTTCTTTCGTTTTAACACTAACAAAGGTTCAACAATATCGGCAAAATTTTGGATAAACGAACGATAATAAGAGCACATGCCAATAAAGGGTGAAAGGTTTTTCGCAGGGTATTTGGCGGAGGATAATTTTTAATTGCTTTAATTTTAGAATCTTCGGTTTCGATGCCTTTAGCTGAAATTTTGTATCCCAAATAGGCCCATCAACGGCCGAGCGGTAAAGACGCTGAACACTGGTAGTTCGGTCCGAGGTTCGAATCCTGCAAACGGGCTGGCTGCATGGGCGTTTTCGTGGTTTTCCCCATGTGTAACGTGTATACGAGCCAGTTTCTCTTAGAACGTCCTCCACGAAGGCATCCCTCCCTTTAGGCAGATAGCCCTCGTGTGCTTTGCCATAATTGAATAACATAACCTTGTATCCCAAATATCGCAATTCCTTAGTTGAGAATTTACATTTTACGGCATTAATAGTTAAACCTGCTTCTTTTAATAATGAAAAAACTTCGTGGAGGTCTTCCACGTGTTGTTCAATATTGTCACTAGTTATGATAATGTCATCGAAATAGATGAGAGTGGATTTTCCTAGGACGGGACGTAAAATTATGTCCATAGCGAGTTGAAAAGTTGATGGGGCCCCGCAAAGTCCAAACGGCATGCGTAAAAATGCATAAGTACCCGATTTTGTAATAAACGCGGTTTTATTCACGTCTTACGGTTTCATGGCTATTTGAAAGTAGCCTGAAGTAAGATCAAGAGTGGTCATATATTTTGTAGACCTAATTTTCAGTATTATTTCTTCTATTACCGGTAAAGGGTAAACAGGGAATTTAGTCATGCTATTAAGTTTTCTGCAATCGATCGCAAAACGATAAGATTTTGGATCCGAAGAAGGCAAGTTATTTCTCTTTCTGCATAGCGCAACCGGGCTAGCATACTATTATTGCTTCTTTTTCCTTATTATAGGTTTTGCTTTATAAGGTTCGCTTGATTTTAGTTCTATCGCATGGGTGACAATTTGTGTATTCCCTGTATTCTCAGAAAATAATGTATTAAATATACTTTGAAGTTCTTCCAGCTTGGCTTTTTCATCTTGTTTTTAGACGTTCGAAATTAATATCTGGAATCATTACTTCTTCCACCAGCTTTTCCAAGAAAATGGAGTTTTCGGCGAAATTTATTGTGGCATTCGCCGACCTGAGGAACTCTGTACCTAAAATGACATGGTTTTGCAAGTTTTTGAAAACAAAAAATAATACCTTTAAAGCTTCATTTTTTACCTGAACGTTCAGTGATAGCTTTTCGACACATTCACAAACTTTCCCTTGTGCGGCAACAATTTCTGTGCTACAATTTTTAAACAATCTTTGGAAATTTCCATAGTAAAAGTTGTGGCTTACAAAATTTCCTTCCGCGCCGGTGTCGATGAGTGCTTCTATGGGTACATCGTTTAAAAGAACCTGGATTACCGGTAGTTGGGAATTTTTGACTACCACGGTATTTACATATAACTTAGAGGGATTTTGCGATGCACACGGGGTCTGAGCCCTCAATTTCTCAGACCCCTTTATTCGTTTAAATTCATTTTTCTTCCTGATGTTTGCTGGGTGCGCTGGCGGTCTTTGGCTTTACAGTTTTCATTGTTGCTTGTTGACGGCCTGGTAGAAAACGTTTTCCTCCATTGTATTTGTTTCTCTCTACGGACGGTTGTCGGGAGAAGTGCTGCTAATAACCCTGAGTAGGAAATCTGGAATTTTCGGCTAACCGCCGGTTCTGAAACTTTACGGCTAATTCGAATAATTCTTTCAGCGTTCGTGGGTTTCTCAGTTCAACGAAATCTTGTACTGCGGATAATAATCTTGGTAGTATAATTTTAATTACTTTATTATCGGTCTTTCTTCCATATAGCATATTCACTAGTTTGACTTTACGCAGGATAAACTCTGTAAGATGTTCAACGTTTCGTTGATAAAAGCTGTACAGCTCGGCTTCCAGCTTCGCACGATCCTTCACGATTGGGAAGGCCTTCACGAGTGCCGCTTTGAAATTCTCAAAATTGTAAGTGAGGCTTCCGACTTCCCCGATTAAGAATTTTCCGATCCCTTTCCACCATGATTCCGTCTGTCCTCAGAGGGCACTGGAGGCGATGGCTACCTTTTGCCTTTCTGGTACGGGATACAACTGAAAGTGTGTTTCAAGCGATTCAAGGAATGAAGTAACGGAGTTTTTACCGTCGAATACTACTGCTGGCTTGATAGCTGCTCGCATTGTGTGTATTAAAAAGCCAAAACCATCCAATGGGCTTGTCACCATCTGGTCTACGGCTTCTGCCTCTTGTAGGGATGATTGCCTGTCTTGATTACTGGCCATTGGATTCGAGTTAGAAATTCTGGCGCCACTTGTAACGTTCTACCATCCTGCTGCTGTGTAGAACCTTGAGAGATAGAGATTGCACTGACGAAGGGTTAAAACTGCCCTTTATTAAACTCTGTAACTTATTTACAATGCGTCAACTTGACGCTTCATTTTTAAATACGCCTCAAATAGGGCGGTAACGGAAACTGTAGAATCAAACTCAAAATAAGAGATATTCACAAATAGTAGAACTACACTACAGGACTCGTATAATCCTGTAGCTTACAGCGCGTAGAGGAGTCTAGTGGCGGCAAGATACTAGCGCTTAAGCCACGTCAAAACCAGCAGTACTTCTAAACAGAAGTTTGCGTATAAGCGCGCACGGCAATATCATGGACTCTCTCTACTGGAACGTCGATATTTAACTTATTCTTCTACTGGTAGAATTTGAATTTCTTGCGCGCGCTACTAAATTTAAATATTCTTGCACTGACAATTAGGAGAATGAAGGCTTATAGGAAAGTAACTTGAAATTAAAATTAACTGGTTATTTAAAATAAATATAAATCCCTACAAACTATTAACGTGATTAAATAAATTGTTAAAAATATTTGCCGCAAACGAGATTGATATAGTAGGGTATACTGCTTGCATTTATTCTTGAAATAATTCTATCCTAAATATCTGTTAATAAAGTTAATCCTAAATTATTAATTTTTTTGCTGCTTCTCGAGATTTCAGTTTTACAGAAGATTTCTGAGGTTCATCTAGAGATATATCAAGTAGAGCATTTTTTATTTTGTTAAACACAGCGCTAATTGTTTTAACTGCATCAGCTCTTCAAGACCACCTAGTAGTATTTTTTTACTGTAAAATGTTCCTAAGTGTTCCACCTATGAGTAGACGCCGAAAAAAATGTAGAAATGTTCTCCAATAAATTAAAATATATTATTGCTTGCAAACTTGATTCACTAGCACTACTTTCTATCAGATTTAACGAATGTGAAGCACAAGGAACGTAATTGGCAGTTTGATAATGTTTTTTAATGCAGTTTTGGAGCCCATTGTATTTTCCAGACATATTTGCCGCATTGTCATAGTTTTGTTCTATACAGTTGCAAATATTCAGACAATATTTCAAGATTCCTTAAAACTTCATTTTCTGATGATTCTCCTGTGTGCGAATAAATTGCTAAAAATACAAAACTCTCTATTCTGATACATAACGCAGTAATAGGTGGTCTACGTGTGTTATATCAGAGGTTGGAAAATATGTGGTAGCTTTAACTTCTGACACGAATATTTCTAGCAATTTTTTGTTCAATATTTCAATAAAGTCTTCGCAAATAGTTGACGAAAGATAACTTGCGTTACGTCTTCCAGCTGATCCGAATTTTTTTATATGCGAAGCTAAAAACTCATCAAATTCTGCCAAATATTCTAGAGTTACTATGTAATTTCCGCTATGGGAAGCAGGAAAGAGTTCATTACTGCCATGGAAATACAAGAAAACTTTTAGCCAAAAACTTTATTGTTGCTACTACCCATAGCAGTGCTTTTCTCCAATGCTTTTTTTTTCTTTTAAATATTGTTTTTCAACGATATATGCCCCTCAATTAAATTTCTTGCTAAAATTTTAATAGAGCAGTAGAATTTTCGTATTCTTGCACTTTTATGTTTGCGTTTTTCCAGTCTGACTATCCTTCTGTAAAAGTTGATCGAAAATATCTTCCAAACATAGCAGTAAATTACTTTACTTTATAAGGTATTTCTTCCACTTTCTTGGCATGCCTTC
>KK119487.1:116939-154010 GCA_000611955.2 Stegodyphus mimosarum
CTTAGAATGCCTTCGTCGTGGAGTGGTTAGCACGCTTGTCGCGTATTCGAGAGGTCCGTGTTTCGAGTCCCAGCGAGGGCATTTCTCATTTTTTCGATTCCCTTGTTTCGAAAAATTCTAAAATGACTCTACAGTGGCGCCCGAACTAAAAAATGTGGTGGATGATGATTTTGCACCTTCAGGATTTGGCGCCACTCTCCCTTTAAAAGGGGGAGTATATAAGTTATTTATCCCGCCTTCTTAGCTTGCCTTCATGGTGTTGTGGTCAGCAGCCTCGGCGCGTATTCAAAAGGTCCGTGGTTCGAGTCTTGGCGAGCACATTGCTCATTTTTCATGTCTCCTGCTTTCAAAAAATACTTAATGTCTCTACAAGGTTTTGGACTGAAAACTAACCATTCTCGTTCAACATTTTCACCATTTGCTTTATTACGAATAAAAGTATCTTTCTTTAATGACCAAGTTACAGTTTTTCCATCTTATTACTACATTTTTAGCGGTATGTATAAAGGAAGTATTTTAAGGTGGTTTATTTTTAAGTAAATAGTACTGCTTGTTTGTTGTTAAACTTAAAGGCCACAGAGAATTGTCAAAATTTTCCAAAACTAAAGTATCATTAACGGTGTTAGGTATATATTCTACGTTTTGAATTTCTTCGTCTTCATAGTGGAAACTACTTGTATTTTGGTTTTTCTCCTCAATATCTGGTATGCCTTCTATGTTTTTCATTTCTATTACTTCAATATCGGTTCCATTGCTTTCTGTCATTTCTGAGTGTATTTTCTTTTTTTTTCAGAATATTCACAAACTTCTTTTTCTATAATTTTTGCTTCAGACTGAACCTCCGCATCAATATTACCTGTTTTTGTATTAACAGCATATTTAAACACAGCATTTTTTGTTTATTTATTTCTTCCCGCATTTTCTTCTTATGCTTTAATTTTTCGGCACCTGAAGCGTGACGATAATTTGTTTTATATAAAATATTTATACAATTTATTTTATGAAAAGCTACTTCAGCACTTGAACTAATTATTCACTGCCAGAAATTTAATATTTGGAGCCAAAAATTGATGTTACACACACATAGGAATTTACTCGTGGACTGTAATAATATTTAACATTTTTATTTTCATTAATTTTACACAGCTCATGGCCACTCGAAGCCAAGAATTCTCTCAGAGACTCACATTTTCACGCAAAAAATCTCCTATAGCTCAAGACGCGTGCGCAGACTAAACATACCGCCAGCCTTGGCATGATGTAATCATTCAAAATTGTAAGCATTACAATAAAAAACTTTACACAGTATCACAGTATAAAATACAGGCAAATAATTATAAACGTCAACATAATAACATCAATAACTACTAAAGAAACATAATAATTATTTACAATCGTACCCTTTTGTTTTAATTTGGCATAGGTAAAACACAGACTTTATTAATTGATCTCTTAAAAATACCGCTTCTCGTTTTCACTGAAACTACTCTCACCTTATTGTCTTTACCTAAAAATATCTCTGTGATTCTGCCAAGGAGCCAGTTACATAAAGAAACATTATCAGTCTTTAAAATTACTGTAGTTCCAATTTTTATATTTTCTTTTTCAAAGAACCATTTAGTTCTTCCTTGCATTGCACTCAAATAGTTATTTATCCAGTACTTCCATATTGTTTGCACGATTTTAGTCAGTTTCACCAGCTCTTTAATCGATTTTGCCAGCTCTTTAATCTATCATCTTATCATTAGCGTTTAAAATATTAGGTTCTGTGATAGCAGTGATAGATCTGCCTATCAGGAAATGGCCTGGTGTCAAGATATCAAAGTCTTCTGGTTCAGATGATAAAGGATGCAAGGGCAGAGAATTCAAGATCCCCTCAATTTGAGCAATTACTGTAAGAAACTCCTCATAGGTTAATTTCAAATTGCCTACTACACGTTTCAAAAGAAACTTAATAGATTTGACACCTGCCTCCCGAAGCTCTTCATGATTAGGAGCTCTAGGGGGAATGAAGGACCAATTAATATTCTCACTCGATAAATAATTACCTAATTCATCATCTGGTTTGCTGACTAGCCTATTCAGTTTATTTAATTCTGCATTTCTACCAACAAAATTGGTTGCATTATCTGAAAATATGTGTACACACTTGCCTCTCCTGCTCAACCTGCTGCAAAAACGCTTTAAGGTTTCAATAAATGCTTGACTAGACAGGACTGTTACCAACTTAAGATAGCAAGCTTTGGTAACAAAACAAACGAAAATGCACACATACACGTTGTTAAGGCGACCTTTTCTCTGATGTGGGTATTTTATAAAATAGGGACCAAAAAATTCAACTTTAACACATTTGAACGGAAAATTCGGGCTGACTCTTTCTTTAGGGAGTTGACCCATAAGTTGCTGACAGGGCACTGGTTTTACTTTGAAGCATACGACACACTCATGTGCTATTTTTCTACAAATATTGCTCCCGTTTAATAGCCAAAACCCTTGCCTAACAATAAGCTTTGTGGGCCAATATGCTTGTATTTCTTATGAAATATCACAATAATTAAATTAGTAAACTTATGATTCTTTGGTAGGATTACTGGAAATTTTCTATCAAAATTCAACGTACAATTAGCTAATCTGCCTCCAACTCGTAAAATTCCATATTGATCTAGAAATGGGAAAATACTTCTTACCTTACTATCTGGAGGTACCTTACAATCCTTTTGAAGGCTTGAGATTTCTTTTTTAAACTCAATATTTTGTATCATCCTAATCAGTTTAAATTCGGTTAATTTTAATTCCATGCTCTGAAGAGCGCTGGATACTTTTTCCTTTCCTTTGCAGTTGTTTACAAACCTAAAAATAAAACTTAAAACGCGAATAATTTTAGTGTAACTATTACTTAGATTTAAGAAATCCTCAATGAAAGGCTTAGCTTTCACATTAAGAAAAATATTAGAGTCACTAAGGATTTTAAGTCCTTCACAATGGCTTGCACCGGAATCTCTATTTGGATACTCATTGTTTCTCAGGAACAGAGGGCCTTTCCATCACATATCATTTTCTAAAATTTTACTTTGATCCAAACCTCGGGATATAAGATCACTCAGATTCTCATTTGATGACACATGACAGCACTGATAACCATTAGTCAACTCTTGAATTGTTGCCACTCTATTTGCAACAAAAGTTTTCAACTGGTAAGGCTCCTTTTGTCACCACGAAAGTACAATCATGGAGTCACCCCACAGATTCACATTGTTCACGCGAATCTTCCTACATTTTCTTATTATGCAGATATTACTCTAACTATTAACCTTGCAAGTAGGACTGCCGCACAGAGCTCCAGTCTCGAAATAGTAACTAGTTTCATAGGCGAGACTCTGGATTTACTAGTCACTAGCCTTGCTTTCACTTCTCCATCTCTTGAACGGGACTTGCAATATATGGCTGCTCCGTATGCTACCTCAGAGGCATCTGCAAATCCGTGAAGTTCCACATAGTCTACTTCTGCAATAAGAATAAACGTCTCAGCTTCTATTTTACTTATCACTTCCAATTCCGTACAGAATTTCTTTCATTCATCAGCTTCCTTTTTTGGTCAATTAAGCTTTAACAACCACAATCGTTGGAGGAATATTTTGGCTTTACTTATGATTGTCCTTAGTAAAACAATCAGATCGAACAATTTTGCAATTGTGGACAATATTTGTAGTTTGGTAACAACTCTTTCATTATCGAGTTTCATTCTAAAACTGAAACAGTCTTACCTAGACTTCCAGGACACTCCGTTCTAGATTCTTCTTCATTAGGAAAAGGGTAGATGTGGTTATCTCCCGCAAGTTCAGCATGATTACTGCACCATTAATGTAGTGTCATTCCTGCACTCTTTAGTATTGCAGTTAACTGAGATTGAAGCACCTTTGCTGTACTCAACGATTCTGCTCCACTAAGCACATCTTTCATATAAAATGTTTTAAGCAAGACTGTGCCGTAATGGAAATTTTGGACTTTCAATCAGCAATCGACAGTTACTTAAGCTTTCTCATAGCTATGTATGGAACACTAACTGTACCGTAGGTCACAGTATTAACCTCGTAGATTTTCACAGGTGCATCACTTTCTTTTTTCCATAGGATTCGCTGCAGGCATCTCTTTTCAGGGTTAATTTTAATCATTCTATACATTCTTCTGAAATCTGCCGTAATTGCGAATGGGTAGTTTCGAAACCTAAGCATGATTGAAAAGAGATCATCTTGAATAACCCCTCCATTACGTTGTAAAGAATTTAGCGAAATTCCATTTGATGTTAAACATGATGCATTATCCACTGTTCTCAATTTAGTTGTCGTTTTTTGATGGCGATATATCCCATGATGTGGCATATACACTACCGTAGGCTCACTTTTCTCCTCAACCTCAGTCATATGCCCAAGTCTTCATACTCCTTTAAAAAATCCTGATACAGACTTAAGTATTCGGGGTTTTTCACGAATCTTTTCCATAGAGAATTTAACCTTTCAAAGGACAAATCTTTTGAATTTCCTAAGCAAATAGGGTCCTCATTTAGCGGCATTCTTACGATGTATCTTCCTTCTTCATTCGGTTGAAAAGTTTGCTTATAATGTTCTTCCCATACTGCTGTTTCTTTATTTTTTGGAACGGCTGTTTGAACATTCTCTATTTCCCAAAATTTTCTCATTGTTTGTTCTAAGTCATCCGTTGTTTTCATTAACCCGCAATGAACTCGGTTCTGTTTTTCTGATGTAATTCTTCCTGACACAATAAACCCAAATACGTTGTTTTGCAAAATAAGACTCGAGTTTTCGTAGCGAATCTGTTCAGACTTTAATATTTCAAAGAAATCCTCAGCTCCTAAAAGCATCTCTATACGTTCTGGAACATTCTCATCGGCTAATTTTATGTTACAAAAATCTTGTATTTTTATACAAATTGTCCTTGAAGGAATCAAATCTTGCGTGAATTTTGGTGCTACTAATAGGTCTAAATGTCTCACATAACTCTTATCTTTATTGTTAATGCATGCCGAAACTCTTGATCGAATTGTAAACAAGGAATCGTTTAATCCAGGAATTGCGATGCTTACTTTATCTGTCTTCAGTTGGAATCTACTCGCACATTCTTCGCTTATAAAGGATGAAGTTATCCCGACATCAAGCAATGTTTTGACTGGATGTAGTTTACCCATACCATCATTAATAAAGCATATCGCGATGCTTAAAAGAACGCTTTTTGCTTTGTTTACACATGTAGTTGTAAGCAGAGCATTACCGCTATTAGCCAGAAAGTCTGGCCTAGGGGGAAAAGTACGCTGGAACTACTCGCTGTTTCGTTTTTATATTTTTCATTCACTTTCGGTGATTTATTTCCTACCGGAAAATGGAGGGAGTGCCACGTGGTGTCTTTTCCAGCATACAGAAAACGAAACTTTTGATTTGCAGTTTTTAACAGAATGAGGCAAATAAAAGGCAATTAAAGCACAATTTATTACTTTTAACTATTTCAGCTCGATCATTCACCGATAGTTTCAAGTAATTTTGGCATTTTGCCAAAAAATTATTTTTCTCACAATGAACGCACTTTAAGCCTTTTACATCAGCAAAGAATACATTTTAAACATTTTTCGACGTTTTATAATTGTTGCGAGATTTTGAAAGCTGTTCACACTTTCGGTAAGGGACTTTCCGCGAGATGTGAAAAATAAATCTGTTTCCTTTGCCATTTGTTGAAACGGAAACCAACTTTCAGCTTGCCTTACAGAAATATGGGCTGACGTTTCTCGATCTAATATCTCAAACAATTTGTCTGATATTATTAACTGCTTCAAAGTTTCAAAATCAAACACTTTCCTCAATTTTAAGTAATATTCAAAATTTGTCGTTAATCGCGACATGAATTGTACATGGGACTCATTTAGGCGTTGAGCCTTTTGAAAATTCTCTAAAGCAATTTGTAGCGTAGGTTCTAATTCTTTTAGAACAATAGCCTTTACCTTTTCATAGTCACTTGTATCCTCATCTCTTATATACAGGATAGTGTTCGAAGCCCGTTCCCCTAACAAGTTTAACAACATTTCCGCTTTAGATTTCTCAGGCACATTTTTTGTCGTGAAAGCTGTTTCTAATGAAGAGAAAAAATAACTCCAGTTTCCTGGTTTACTTGGAACCTTTAACGTTATAGTTCTTATACTTTTAATAAGGGACTCTAGGGAATCGGAATTTTCTCCTTTTGTTTCGTTTTGATATTTGCTTTCAGCTCGTAATCGAGCAATTTCCAGTTCTGTTTTACATCTCTCCAATTTAATTTGTTCTAACTGTAATACTTTAGTTTCTTCAGATTTACGATGCTCTACTATGGAATTACCCAACTCTATGACCAAATCTGGATCAAAAGCTTCACTACTTTTAATCGATAGATTTAAATCTGCAACAGTTATCTTTTCATTTAATTCTATATTTAGTTCTAAAGCTAGTAGCTTTAAATCTTATTTGAGTGCACCTTTAATCAACATTATACTCTTAATAAAATAACAGAAGATAATAAAGTAATTGTTCTCGAAATACTCTTAACACAGTACATAAATACTATAAATATTTTCTGAAACTGTTATACAGTATCTCAATAATAAAATGGCACTTTATTTTTAAATCGAAACTGCTGACTTACTCGTTACTTATCGATGACTCTTAATCCATAGACTTCGGGTCCAGACGGACCAGCATTGTTACACAAACACACAGGAATTTACTCGTGGACTGTAATAATATTTAACACTCTTATTTTCATTAATTTTACACAGCTCATGGCCACTCGAAGCCATGAATTCTGTCAAAAACTCTTAGCTCACATTCTCACGTAAAAACACTCCAAGAGCTCAAGGCACGTGCGCAGACGCAAGCATTGAGATGCGCGCGCAGACTAAACAATCGATACTTTGTCTCTACTTTTGCTATGTGCAATGTTTTTACTGGACTTCTGCGCACCATGCAATCAGCTCCCAATATCGCGTGTCACGCCCCATCTACAGATCAGCCAGTCAGCGAAATGTTGTTCATGTGTAGTGGACCATTTACATCTGTACTTCTTAACAAAAAAGGAAATCTGTAGATTTAACTTTAAATTGAGTATATGGATAAACTTTTATTTATTTTGTGAAATAAAAGGAAACTTTTATTTTATTTTTTACATTTTTTTATAAGTGGACGTTTTGACAGGGCCTTCCAAAATCGGGCATTAGACATTTACCTTATTTGTCTATACTGTGGTCCAGCCCTGCTTCTGTGGAAAAAAAAAAGCTCTGCACCTCAATTTTCATAAATATCTTAAATTCAATCTGTAAATTCTTTTTTGAAAACTATACAAAAGCTACAAGGTATAAAGGTATACAGACAATTTAGAACTTAAATCGTTAAATAAAATTAACGAATAACATTCACGTCTATAAAATTAGAAAGGAAAAACAGTTGCAAAAAAAAAAAAAATGCCGAAGAAAAGGAACTTCCTACTAAGAAGCTGGGGCGAAGAACGCCATTAGAAGTTCGCAAATTCAAAGGAGCGGAGAACAGGAATGCATTTGGGTTGCCATATGCTAGTATTAATTTCGCCATATAGAAATGGCGATTAGACTGTATGTTAAATGAATAACGTAAGATTTATACAAATTTGAGCTAGAGTGATTAATAACAATGTTAGAAAAGGAGACATTTTTATCGTTTATCAACAAATAAACTCGACTTTCGAAAAGGCGTCTTAGTTTAGTCAACAGACAGGACAACAGCAACAAGAAGTATTTCTTCTCGTTCAGATATTAAAAGGAAGTAAAAATTCCATGAAATTCACACAAAAACAGTCTTTAAAAGCTGAAATAGTCTACAACCTATAAAATTATGTTAACGGTATTGAAATCAGTTCTTAAATTGAACAGCAGAAACAGTGCGGACGTGTTTGGATCTTTTCATTGTATATAAATGTAAATTTTAAATAACACTGTAGTTCACTGCGTAATTTCTTATGTTTCTACTAATCTTTGACTAAAATAAGGCATCCTTTAAAAAATACCTGTGTGCTGCTTAGACGCAATTTCGCTGTGCGCAATAGTATTAAATAGTGTAAATGTTCTGAAAATAGACACCATTAGAGTGCCAAGTGAGTTGTGGCCAAAAATTTCAATTTAAATAAAATGGAATTTAATCCGCCTTGACTGCCAAGTTTCTTAGTTATTGTGAATTCAACGTTTTAGCATTCTACGCAATCAGAAGTTTTCCTATTTAACGTGGATCTACGATCTATCCTATTTACGTGATGCGCAATCAGTATTTCTACGTTTCTGTATCTCAGCGTTCCTACCTAAGTCAGTACTTCTCTAAATGTGTTTTCATTACATATATACACACACATATATATATATATATATATATATATACATATATATTTAAAAAGCCAAAATAAGCATAATAAAGCAGTTATATAAGTACTGTATTTACTGGGTTTTTTTCTCAGCTTTTTTATCATATGAAAATCGAGAAGGGGAAAATTATGCAGATAATTTTATGTCCGAGTGACGTGACTTAGAACGTAGATGAGGATAAACTACCAGCAGCTATCACAATATTATTTATTTAAAAGAAATCTAAATTACAATAACAATACATAGTAATATTAACATTACAATATTTGATATCATCATTTCGACTTCACTGTGTCTTGAATCTCACCTGCGTTTGTTATTGTCCACTGCTACTCCATAGGGCTTAAATCCTTCATTGGTACTGGAACGTTTTTTTTAATCTAATGGCGGGCACTTGCCTATTCAACATTGGTCACTCCTAAACCAGAAGTGGTGACCATATTTTATTGTGGAGGCACCTAATAGACGGCCACCATTCGAAATAGACCACCACCTACGAAAGGACGGATAATTTCAACTATGCTTTCTCCAGGAATCGAACCCGGGTACCGTAGTAGACTCCGCTAATCACTATACCGTCTGGGCGCTCACTGGTACTGGAACTGCTGTCTGTGTCATCTTTTATAGCTTGCAAATTATTTGCTGACACTACCATCATCATCGTCTTTGTGACCGTTTATTTTTTTTCTCTCATGCAATGATTTTCAGAACTATCAAGAGCATTAGATATTCCAGTTTTCTTGAAGTTTTTCGGTATTGTTGCTTTATCAGGCTAAGCCCATGTACCCAAAATCCATGAGCAAATCAGCTAGTAAGATGAAAACAATCATTTTAAAATTTAAAAAAGCTCGCTTCCTAAACGCCTTGAGGAAATGGAAAATTATAAGAATATTTAAAAAAAATTGAGGACTTTGCTTTGAAAAGCTAGTAGGAAAAACAGGCACGTAAACTCTCTCTCTCTCTGTCTTCTCTCCTCTCTATATAAACTAAACTAAACTCAGTGCCGCAGCAGCCTTAGTGGGTCATGGCCTGCAGTGCCCCGATATCTGCTTTCCTGACCGTGGGCCCTGGGGTCCATGAGCATATGCCCTGGACAAAAGTGGTCAGCTTATCGCAGGACCCCCAGTGTTTAGTCTCAAAGCGAATTTGGTACTCATTTTATTGACACTCAAGGAATAAAAGGCTTTGTAAATCTTGCGTAGTCCGAGGTTCGATCCCCGGACCTGTGATGCTGCTGCGCAACGCGCTAGTCACTGCACCACCTAGCCTGTATATACATACATATATAACACTGTTAAGCAAAAATACAGAAAACTTTAATTGCAGTTTGAAATAAATTTTTCAAGGTTAAAAACTTCTGTTAATTTGTAATTTTTTTAAAAAAACGTTTTTTACTAATACATTGCTTTCTTGTTATTGTCAGAAAAACAATGCAGCAAATTTTAGTCTCCTTATATCATTTTCTTGCTCCAAATATATTACTACTGTTTTAAAATGAGTAGTTTTTATACGTGCAATATTTTTTTTTAAAAGTTACATGCATTTTGCTTCAATTTCAGGTCATAGCTGCTTCTCTTAGAAGCTCCACTATGTCAGAATTACATTCAGATGATGTTCCTATATTTGAAGATATATTAGAAAATATTTTGAGTGGTGTTAAAGAGATAAAAAAAGATTTATCAGTTGTGAGTAAAATGTGTATAATCATACATTCATTAAAAGTTAAACATTGCTCTACTTTTGCAATTTTTAAAATTACTGTTGAAAAATATGTAATCTTATTTTTCCCCTAAAATTATAATTTTTTATAAATAATTGTTGAAATATTTGATCTCTCTTAATAATAATAATTTCCCTAGGTATCACATTTTAAACTTATTTCTTTGTACTTAATATTAGCACAGAAACTTATACAATAATACAATAATTTCAGTTTTAATGTATGGCAAAAAAATCAGAATACATGTACTGTTTATTCTAAGCATGTGTATTTCTAAGCATATTTTTTCTTAAGGAGAAATGCAAATTTTATTTTTTGATTTTTCTAAATGCAGTATTATCATTTTTAGAAACAAAATTGTCAGGTATTTTTTATTGTGTGCGGTTTGTATTTTAATTTTTTTATCGGTGTGTAGAGATTTTAGGCTATTTGGAAAGAGACATGAAGAATGAGCAGCGCCTTCGCCGGGAATTGAACGACGGACCTCTTGGTTACGCGTCGAGCACGCAGACCACTACACCACGAAGGCATGCGAAGAAGGCGGGAGAAATACCTTATACACTCAAAGAGCGACTGGGGTTTTGGGGACCCAATCGCCAAATCCTGGGGGTAGAGAATCATCATCCACCACCTTTTTAGTTCGGGCGCCAGTGTAGAGACATTATGCTATTTGGAACGAGATATGAAAAATGAGCAACGCCTTCGCCGGGAATCGAACCACGGACCTCTCGGTAACGCGTCGAGCATGCAGACCACTACACCACGATGGCATGCGAAGAAGGCGGGAGAAATACCTTATATACTCCCCCTTTTAAAGGGCGACTGGGAGTGCAATGATAAAATGTAAGACCATAATGGCTGTTTTATAACTACTGTAAATTTATGTTTTCTTGGAGTTTAAATGAACAAAATAGAAATTGTATTTTGATAGTATTCATTACGTCTTAATAAGTATTTCTTCTTGAACAAACAAGCGCCCACCAGCGGCCGAGCGGTAAAGACACTGAACACTGGTAGTTCGGTCTGAGGTTCGAATCCCGCGAACGGGCTGGCTGCATGGGCGTTTCGTGGTTTTCCCCATGTGTAACGTGTATACACACTCAAGCGATTATTCGCTTATCAGTGGAAGGAGTTTCGAATATTGAACTGTGAATTAAAAGGGTGAAGCTCCACAAGGTTTTTATTCCTTTAGTTTCTCTGCACGCAACAGTTGACGAATTATCAGCTATTCAATAGTTGGCCAAGTCTTGCTAATCCTAACGAGGTCGCCATTTTTTTACATTTAAAACTCTTAACAAAATAGTGAATTTAGTCAGTTTGTGCACCACCATCAGTGACTTTTTGTCGAGTGGGAGTAAACTTCAAATTTTTTTCATCGAAAAACCTGTCTTCCCGCCCGCTGCCCGAATTACTTCTTTTGGTGTAGAAACTATAATTGCAATTGTAAAAACTGCTTTTTTAACTGTTTTTAACTGAATTTGGGGGGCTAAGCATTTTTCCGTATTTTACAATTTTTAATAAAGATGCTTTGAGGTTTTATGTATTTTTGCTTTGCCACGAAGTGAGAGCTGAATTATTTCAATGAGAAATATATCTCTAATGAAATTCGGGGAAATAAGTTTAAATGAAATGCAGCAAAAAAGTGTATAATTTAATAGTCCGTACAAGGAAAACATGTGGCGTCCGTATCAGATATTTATCTATACCATTATTTACAAGTGAGTAGCAAAAGTGTTATTTCTATAAGAGTGACAACAGTGCTGAAAGTTCAATGCTTTCTTCTGCTATATAATGAATTCTTTTGGTTTTAAATTTTGTTATGTTATGTACTGTGTAAAACAAAATGCCTGAATACCTAAAACTAAACATGCTTTTCCACAGACATATAAATTCTCTAAACTGTCCATGCTATTAGATTTTTTTGGCAACAAATGCTAATACTTCTAGCAATAATCACACTAATAATCAAATTTTAAGAATATGTATGCCTTAGATTACAGTATCTGATAATGGTAAACTTTAAGCCCATGATCTTAAACTGGCGCACCCCGAAGCAGTTTTATGTGCCCCGCGAAGACATTTTAGTAAGATATTTATTGCAAATATGATGTTGCAAACATTTGAATATTTTAGTTATTTGAAATCCGAATTTATATTATTTTCTTTAGCATTGAAAATGAAAGTGAATAACTCACCAAAAAGTCCATAAACATAGCTAATTGATTTATTGTGTGGTGTAAACTGTATTGAAAGATTTACAGAATTTTAATGATTCCTACTTTTCAAAAACTGAAAATACTCAGTTACGAATTTTTGCTCTAAGAATAATCGCTTTGGTTTTTAATGCAGCGGAGTAAAAATGTGAATAGCCTTTTTTTCCTCAGTTGAAAATTAATAAGAAAAGAACCTATTAATCGATGAGCATCAACAATCTGTGATGAAGATAATTTCTAGCAGTTTCTCTCCAATGTTAAAATCTTATCAGAATCGAAACGCCATCGAATATCAAGCCGTAGTAAGGAATAAAAAGTTTGTAATTATTTACATACAGACCTTTTTTTTATTTCCAATGGCAGATTGTGAACAGTTATAGCGAAAAAAAGAACAAAGAACACAGCAATACAAATATAAAAAAAAGCTGTAACAGAGTCCATTAATGTAAAATATCTCTTGCCTCCCAGTAACGCTCGGCGGGAAAAGTCTTGCGCAGAGCAAGACAGTGGAGAAGATGTGCGGCGTCCGTCACCTCTGCAAAGCTGCATAGAGTGCATATCGGAGAAGGAACAATTTTGAGTCTATGAAGATGATATCGTAGGTAGTCATGTCCGGCGACTGCTCTACGCCTTGGGAAGTTACACAAATTCGGTATAGCATTCTTCCAAGTCTTAAGAGAAAGATGATGCTAGAGATCTTCTAGAGCACGTACTTTGGGGAGGAGGTGACATAATGCCAGTTGTAGATCTTTTAGCCACTATAAAGTGTTATCAGGTACATCACGAGGAGGTAGACCTATAGCGCGCCCACGTACAGACTAACTATTTTTTTTATACATCATAGCAAAATTTAATAAATATGAGGAAGATTAGGTTGTTATTTGCTCTGAAGTTTTGTCTCACATGGAAAATTTTCTCTGAAACTTTGAAAGTTTTCATGATTTGTTTATTTTTAGTTTATATTATGCAAGGAATTTATTTAATGATTAATTAAACATGTTAGAATTATTTAAAATAAATGCCGGTCTGATAATTTAATATTTAGCAGTCGGTATATTTACAAGGTGTATTTATAAGGTAATTTTACCAAGTATATTGAATTAAAAGCTAACAACCAATCAAAATGTCTTGTAAGTGCCAAACTTTAGATTTCGGATCGATTTTTTTTCCTTTGCGATATTATTATACTAATTACATGTTTTGATAAATCTTTACTTTGTGGGGTTTGACTTGTTTAATTCTAAAGTTCTAACTTAGAACCCCACGAACACAAAGAAGCGAATAATCGCTTAAGTGTGTGAACAGAACACATAAGACTTAAAGAAGGTTTACAACCCTTTATTTTTCAGTATATTTAGAATCAGTTCCTACTTGGAACTTTACACAAAGCCTCCACTCGGGCTTGAGCTTAAATAATATTCAATTAGACTAAACTAGCTTAAGTAAGCTGTCTGAAAGGTATAGCCGAAGCTGTCAGAAATCTAATTAGTTGGCCCCTAAATATTAATTAAATCGGCGAAGCCAAGCACGGGCCTAAGGTATGGCCTAGCGTAGTAACTAAGAGAGAAATTAGCCAAAGGCAAACGCGCTCTAGTCAGGGAATCAGACTCTATCTCTCGAAGTCGGTGAAGTATCGACTTAAATAGTACTCTTTCTCATTTGCATTAACTGCGTTTCTGAATTTACATTCTGGCAGGAAATTGTAAGCTGAAATTAGAATATGATAGAAAAGATACAAAACTTAAAATAACTCGTCATAAACTTAGGATAAACCTTACAACTTATCCAAATTTAAGAATTTTTAAAAATATTTATTTTATTAACAAAAAAATTTTATTTTCTTAAAAGAAATTCTGGTCCATCTGCTGTCTTGAGATCGTGCGGATCGTGGGCAGTATGAGTTTGAGGCCACTCCCTTAAAGTACTACTATTTTTCTTTCATGCAGTTTGAGAGCTTTGTTCAGAATAGATGCAGTATCTATGCTATTCAATTTAAACCTTTGAGCCCGGCGTTCTTCGGCCAACTTCTAAGAGAATCTGGCGTTAAGAGAAGACAACAAATAAACCATGTTATGACTTCAGATGTAGCGTAAAGAATGCATGATAAAATGAAAGTTCCACAACAAAAGATAAACAAAAATTCTTATCTCATTTCTTTAAGTTCGAATGCCAGGATATTTAAATATAAACAACAGCTCCCTTGATAAAAAGAAAGGTATTCATATTTCATTCTAATATTTATTAGCAAAAATTGTGAATTCACAAATAAAAGGAACAAAGTAACATGATATCATCGATTATTTAAATACTTAATTTAATTCTGAGTTCACTTAACCTCGTAATTCTCTGAGTCAATGCTCATATTTCTCTCTTCCTTCATAATTCAATGTAAGTAGCTGTGATGATAAGCTATAAATGTTATGTTCCTCGAAAGTATTTGAAGCAAAACCTCAAATACTGCCATATGAATATTATTTTTTCCATTAAACACAGCTTATTATATGGTGTGCAATATCAGTAAAACTTCACTTGACTCACTGAAAAAGAATGAACCCAAAATTCGTTTTTGTGGAAAATTCTGATTCATAATTTTGGAACAGAAATCATACTACGAGTTTTTTTAAATTATATTAATATAAATGGAAATGATACAGATGAAGTATGCTATGCAAAGCGGGGTGTAACTTTTAACAATAAAATTCCTGAATAAAAATCTCAAGTAATATTCAGTTAATTGGAGAGGGAGTAAAGTATTTGAATATTTCTCAGGTGAAATGTTCTAGCGAAAATATTTTTTTTAGAATTGGGGCTTAAGTTTCGTAAATAATTAGCTTGCATATCGGTATGGTCAATCTGGGAATAAAATTTATAACAAGAACATTTATTTTGTTCAGCATTGCTCGGCAACAACAACATTGTGTAAAGAATAGTTTATTACTTCTTTCTATTCCGTCTTTCAACATAAATCAGCAATAAATATTGGCTGTATTAAATTAAACAAAAACTATTATTATGTGTTATTATGAAGAAAGTAAATTGAATTTTGTTACTAATCTTTGTTCACATTTGGTAACTTTGTTGAGATCAGCTGAAAATAAAACTGAATCTCAAGGTTTGTAGATCCCTTGCCTAGAATAAATTTTAACTCAAAATATTAAAGACCTTAAAATGTTAACTATAAACAAATAGTTATTGTTCTATCTATTCTTTTTTTCTTAGATTACTAATGCTGTGAAACACATTCTTAGCAAAAAGTCCCTACAATTAACTCACGTTACTCTATCAAAAGTCATCCAGTTCTTTGAAAAACTACAGTTTCACCATGCCATTCTTCTTCTTGGAGATAGCGGTTGTGGGAAGACAACCACGTGGAAAACATTAAAAGAAGTGTTTGATCATTTAGAATCTCAGAATGTTGAAAATTTCAGTTCTGTGCATGTAAGAACTATTTTTTTAACTGTTAATATTTTTATATTTGTACTTTGAACAATTCTTATTGTAAGTATTTTCGTTCTTTAAACTGAGCTGTTTTAATTTTGTAATATTAGTGTAGTAATTGTGTAACTTCCATTATTAATCGCAATTTTCTGTTCGCTATTTTATATCTTACTATTTATAAGATATAAAATATGTAACTCAAAATTACTGACTTTAATTTGAGAAATAATACTAATTATTCCCCGTTTTAATTTGGTTATCCCCCTTTCAGTTCTAAACTGTTTATAATGATTTTTTTCTTGCGTGGAGTCTTTCCATTTCATTCTTATTTACTTAATCCTCCTCCATCGCGACACGCTTGTATCTAGTCGCAGATTCAGACTTTAAACAAAGAAATTAAATTTATAAATATCACTGCTACTATTGCACTGCATTTTTTTATCAATTCACATTGCTGCCTTCGCTTCGTTCTTTATCTGGAAACATGTAATATGCTACGAAAAATTGTGGGTTGCATACTGCACGTATAGTGATGTGTAAACGAGAATATGTGTGCTCAGAATTATTCATCAATGTGTAAAATTATGTCTTGGTATCTACGCCAACGTCTGCAATTTTCTTCTCCTACTACGCATTCTATCTGTATGGCAACCACACCTAAAACCATCTCGGCCATGATTAAAAAATAATTGGAGTCTTCTCTCCGATGCATCCTAAATTTATTACATTTCATAGAGATCATTTACATAAACTTTGACATTGTAATTAGTTGACAAGATACTGGGATTCTGCGTATGTATCTTTCCACGTGCTTACGTAGGTTTCAACGAGAAGTAGCTCCATGTTCAAAAATCTAATAAAATATGGCATTATGATTGCAAGCTGGAAGAGAGCACTTTAAAGAGGAAATAGTGATTCGGCATTATAGATCAAGGTCATTGTGTTGTCTAAATCATACATGCCAAGAGAGGTCTATATTGACCCCTAGAGTTCTACTCTGACCTGCAAGGGGTCTGTGTCAACGAAAGAAAACATTTGGGTGTATGAGATGTTAATAAGGGTCTGCAAGACTGCATCCTATTTAAAGCATGTTGTGACCAACATTTAAGCATTCCGTAAATGCCACAATACATTTAACAACGATGATAGCTAGGAACACTGCGCAAAAAAAAGGGGGGAAACAAACAGTTCTATATCTTCCGTTGTACTGGGCCGATTGACGAAATTCAACTTGCGTTTTTCATGTCTCGAAAGCGCGACTTAGGATATGTACTAGATTTATATATGGCATTATTCTAATAGAGGGATTTTGACAGAAAATAGGACTTTTTCTGAAATGACAGGCCAATGTTTTTCCATATTTCGATTCTACGACTCAAAGTATGCCAAACTGCCAAGTTTTGTAAAAATCGCACGAATAGGTTTTAGACAATTAGCTCAACATTTTAGCTCCTCCATGTTAATTGAATTTGGTGTATATATATATTAATATCTCTTTTTTATTAAACTTATTTGATTCTTCCTTTCTCACTTCAAAATTTACCTTCATTCCAAATAAAATTCGCCCATTTATTATTATTTTTTTTTAATTTGTGATTTTAAATAATTTTTATAAATTTTTCGAAATTTTTTTTTATTTAAAGCCTATAAAATTTTTACCATCATCTTAAAGTAAATATATTTAAGCATACCTGCAAAAAATTAGATTTTTTTATTCAAACTTCCCTTAGATATACGTGAATTTGCATTTTGGCGCGTTTGGGGTATTTATTATAAGCAATAATAACGAAAATATGGTTTACGCACTTTGTTAAAATTATATGAAAATATAAACGGTGACTTTTTTCCGCTCGTGGACAAGGAAAAAAAGGAAAGGAAAGTAGATTGCTATAAATTAAGAAGTTCTCTCAGTGAATTATTCTTGGCGTAAACTGAAAAAAAATCCGCCAAGATAAATTTTTAAATTTCTCCAGAAAATTCTCACCAAAAATTGCAAAAATAATTTGAGTCGTAGAATCGAAATATGGAAAAAAATTGCTATGTTATTTCAGAAAAAGTCCGGTTTTGTGTCAAAATACCTATGTTAGAATAATGCTGTATATAAATCTAATATATAGCCTAAGTCGCGCTTTCCAGACATGAAAAACGCAATTTGAATTTCGTCAATCGGCCCAATAAAACGAGAGGTATAAAACTGTCCCCCCTTTTTTTTCGCACTGTACTTACACAATAGGCATATAAATTAACTAATTGTATATTAATTAAGTTTATTTCGTAAACTTGTGTAAGTAGGTACCTATTCGCTTTGTGTTCACAGTACTTGCAAATTCTAAAAACTTGCACATTTGATACCAGTGGCAACGCATTGTGCGGTTGGTTGCGTTGGGGAGAGACAATCTGCATAGATGAATGTCCTTAGGAAATGCTGACGTATGCTTCATTGACTCCTTGTAGGATTGCGAACATCTCCGATTGAAATAAGCCATTTTCTATATCGAGCTGAAATTTAAAATCCTTTGTATCACCATCATTCAGATAGATTTTTATGGCACAACCTTTTCCGTTGTTTATCCCGGAAACATCTGTATATATCTTCGGAAGCAAATTTCGGTATGCTTTCTACTTTGTGCATAGTATGATGCTATTTCTGTTGGCTGGATATCTTTCCTATGGATGGGCCAGTGAGGTGTAGGAGTTAGCAGCTACTATTTCATTTTTAATTCTGCAATCTTTTTAGCTGAAAGGACTGAAGACTTTGCATATTCCTGCTCTTCAACCAAGAACAGGGGGCTGCTGCTGGTAAGCTGATAGAGTGCAGCGTTTGAGGTAGTTCTATAAGCTCGAGAATAATTTAAAAGGATTGAAGTTGCATTTGTTTACACACCCTCATTGGGGGGAGCATTCAGTGATCCATTTTATAGAATCATTTCGTTTATCATTTAATTTGAGTATTACTTTAAAGCCGTTGGGGAATTTTCGTATAATTTTTCTTGTGTGTTTTGAATTTTATCCAGAGACTCATAAAATTTCCTGATTTCCACCTGATTTTCGCAGGAGACTGCTATATGCTTCCTCGTTGAATTTTGGTGAATCTCAGTTCCGAATCTCGAAATAGGGGATAGCTTCTCCAATTCTTCTTGAATGTCAACTTTGCAAGCGTTGTCCTTTGAAATAATAAGAAGTGCTGGCTCTTTTTGGTATTTATTTCCGATGTGCCTCTTGACAATTTGGACATACTTTGGCATTTGTTCTGTTTGGGAAATACTGGCGTGCATATCTCGTTGGGAGTCCGTGGGGACGCGACCAGCAGCTTCTGTGTTATTTGGGCTACTAAATACGCAGTAATTATATTTGGGAATGCTTTTCTTCTTTGAATTATTGCGACTTAACTAGTAGTTCATCGACATTCCGATTGCCAAGTTTTTCATTACCTCTATCTGTGCATAAATTTCTTCAATTAGATCTTTTGAGATCAGGTGTTTGTTCTTCCTCCTTGCATTAGGAGACTATCGCACTTTTCAAAGATGGAATTGATGTAATCTTCTTTGTTTCCTTTTGAGAGGCAATCGTCATTGTTATTATTGTATTGGCAGGAAATTGCAGACTGCAGTTCTTTTAGCATTGCTGATTCAGCCTTAGAATTAGTATCGTTTTCTTAGGAAGTTTCTACAACGTCAGCTTAGTATACAGATTCTGCTCTGGTTCACGTCAATTTTGGTCGAAATGAAGTGCTGTTAATATATGAACACAATAGCACAATCAAGGTTGCTTGTTTGAGATTAAAAGCAATTAGACGTGCTGAAAACTGGACACGAAATAAATATATTAGCACCTATAACTGATACACATTTAATACGCTGATTACATTTTATGTTACTTCAACAGGACATGCTGAGTGTCAAGTTTGTAAAATTAACTGCGTGATATTTAGACCATGCAATTAAAATAGATTACCACATTACTCAAAATACTTTACATGCAAGAATAGTATTGCATCACTAGAACGTAAATCCTTAATAGAAAACCTAAAATAATAATAAGTGTTATCTATGTCTGCAGCTTTGTGGTCTAAGCTACAGTCTTGGCGGACTCAGTGTACCGTGAGAAAGTAGTAACATTATAAATAATATAATTACTACACTTATCCTTGAAAGAGTTAAGGCAGAATGGAAACAGTTATAAGGTATTTCCCCGCTTTCTTGCCATGCTTTCATGGTGTAGTGGTCAGCACGCTCGGCATGTATCGAGAGGCCCGTGGTTCGAGTCTAGGCGAGGGCACTGCTAATTTTTCATGACTCCTGCTTGAAAATACCTAATGTTTCTACAGTGGTGCCAGAACTAAAAAAGGGTGGTGGATGATGATTCTCCACCATCAGAATTTGGCGACTGGGTCCCCTAATCTTTAGTACCCTTTAAAAGGGGAAGTATATAAGGTATTTCTCCAGCCTTCTTGGCATGCCTTCGTGACGTAGTGGTCAGCACGCTCGACGCGTATCGAGAGGTTCATGGTTCGAGTCCCGGCGAGGGCATTGCTCATTTTTCATCTCTCCCGCTTCGAAATAGCCTAATGTCTCTACACAGTTATTACAAATAACACTACAGAAGAACCTACCTTGGCTAACTTGGTCCCGACTTGAAGGGAGCTATAGTATCCAAATAATGAGTTTTTCACAGAATAGCACAATTTCTGGACTTCGGAAAATTTCACATAATCACTCGGGGTTTAGAAAAAATACATACAAACACACTAACACTTTTGGGGCACCTCGTGTTTTGACACGAACATCGCTGCGTCGAACGTGCGGTTGCAGAGTGAACGCTGGTACGGCATTTTTGAAGAACGTGGTATATTCACATAAGTCCTTATAATTTCCACAAAATGATGACACACGCACAATCAAAGCACTCTGCATCGGGCAAGTGCAAACCCATGAATCAAATTACAGCTTATCTTTCTCAGCATAAAAAAGTGGTACTCTTAGCGGGGCAGGTGTTCTGAATCTAGAGCGCTGAAGTTTGAATTATTCCCTGGAGATGGATTTAACTGCGTTAAAGGCTTAACAGAAGGGACTGAGAACATCAATTACTCTGAGTCTGAAGAAAATTGAAGATCAGATAGTTAAAGGAGTTATAGATATAAACAAAGTTTCTATTTTAAAGCCTGCAATTTATAAGTTCCATAGAGTTGAAGGTTGTCAGTCATTAATTTTTGATTATAGTCTGTTTCTAATTCAGAGTTTTCCGGAAATAGCGGAGAATTGTCCGAAGACTGTTGAACAGTTAAAAGAACAATTTGGAAAAGTTGATTTGCTGGTCCAAATTTATGTTCGTGATTTATTAAGTATGGTCATGAAGAATTCTGTGACTGGAGAAACCAAGGCCGATTTGTCAGCCTTATATGACGAGATGGAAGCTAAACTAAGAGTTTTGGAGAGCTTAGGAAGAACGCAAGAAAAATTTAGGGATTTTCTAATTCCACCAGTGAAAGTGATTCGGCTAGCCAAAATAATTACATAAGCGAAAAATCATAGCATTATTGAATGTTGTTCTGACTAATCTCAATTTTTTGACATCAGAACAAGCCCACGAAATCGTGGCGAGGAGACAAGATTGCGCCTGTCGTTGACAAGAGCCTTGAGCACCATATATGTTGATAATACGACTTTGCTCAGTTCTTCCCCAAATTTTGGAGAAGAGCACCTCGGGGGGAAGGATTCGAGGCCCTCCCATCCCTATTCTTCTACCATCAACCCCGCGAGAGGACTTTCGGCTCAATACTTGTTTTGACTGCTCCAGTGCCGAGCAGCATTTACAAACATCCGTGCCTTCTCCGGGATTCGAACCCGATCCCTTCGTTACAGCAGTCAGAGTCACTAACTACTGTCCCGGTTGGGCGGCTTATTGAACGCTCCTCCCTTAGATATTAAACGGTAATAACACGTTGTTTTGGGGAAAAGAAACGGAACCGAAGAAACAAAGTATTTTCTATCATAACATAAACATAAACTCAGTGATTTAAGAACGTCATATACTTGTAGTTTTGAAGCTCTTTCTCCGAAAGTTAATGATTGTGGAATTTTAAACGACTTGAAACGAAATGAAATAGATTTAACAGATTCCTCCTGTAAGGAAAGCGACATTGACTTTTTGATTGGCGCTGACATTTTGGAAAAATTGCTAACTGAGAACTTAGTTGAGCTAGATTCAAGTCTAACAGCCTTGAAAACTAAACTTGGTAGACGGTAACTGCGAGACAGAATTCATTCGCGAATGTTCCTTTGAGTGCATTGTGGGAATGTTAATTGGAGTGCAATATATGATTGTGCTTCGCAGTAATGGCATACAAATATCTCATGTATGTCAAGTACCTTTATTTAACGAAGGAATGTTTTTATTCACGATGAATATTCTAGTCTTCGCATTGGCCTTTAAAACTATTTTCTTTTAATGGCTTTTTAAATTCTCTTTTATTTTTCAGACGTATCTTTTGAATCCAAAAGCATTTTCAAATAAAGAATTATTTGGGCATTTTAAAGCTGCTGGAATTTGGCAAAATGGTTTATTTCCAACTGTATTAAAGGAAGCTAATCAGAATGAAAAAATCAAGGAAAAGTGGATAATTTTAGATGGGCCAATTGATGATAAATGGGTTGGAAATATCCATGCATTATTAGACAGCAGTAAAGTGTTAACTGTATCCAATGGGGAAAGGATTTTACTGCTGCCTGAGGTACATTCTTTTTTATGTATTTTACTTAAATACTCGTATTTTATTATTCATTAAACGTTTTTGAATTGTATATTTTTGAAATTCTAGGTATGAAAATGTAGAATTTTGATTATTATGACTTTTGTATTTTAAATTATAACTGGACTAATATTTTTTATAAATGATAATGTATTGAAAGTTTGAGAATTTGTCACTATATTCATATTTCAACAAATTTTCCTGTAGATTGAAATAAAATTTATTGCATATTACTGCATTATTTAAATTTCAGGTTTCGGTAATATTCGAAACTACCGACATTATTCATTGCTCTCCTAGTGTTATTTCTCGTTGTGGAATTGTTTATCATGGAACTGCTACTGTTAATTACAGTGCACGCATTTGCTCCTGGCTTCAGCAGATTGAAAATGATGCAGTCAGGAAAACGATGGAAGAAATTATTGATATTTATTTCGAATATGTCATTGATTTTTCCCTTAGTAATTTAACAAGTCTTAAGTTTTTGTGTTCAACATCTCCCAGTTATATCTCATCATTTTGTAAAATCGTAGATGCTTTCATCAAAAACGTAAGTACTTTTTAATTTTGAAAGCTCTTTTAACTATACAAAAGTGTATTTAAATTCTAAATTTTGGAAAATGATGTATCCAATTTTTTTAGGCTTTTTCCTTTTTTTTTTAATATTCTGTATTGCTGTTGTTAAATTTTATTGCTTTGTAATTAACAGGTGTATAATTACACAATGAACATGCACACACATTGTTGCACTGTAACATAATGCATAATTACACAGCAAAATCTTTATTTGGTTTTGATTATTTCCTCTTCGTGAGTTGTAATTTTTATTAATTTATTTGAACCATAGAAAATCTTGTTTTAAAATATTATAAATGATTTGTAAATGACATTGTTTTCAATTTTCAATGCTGAATTTAAACAGTAATGCAATTTATTAAAGTTATGCATTACGTTAATAATACTTTATAATAATAATTTTAATAGTTAAAGCTTCGTTATTAATTATGTACACTGCAAAAAAGGGGGGGACGGTTCTATGGCTTCCGTTCTACTGGACCAATTGACGAAATTCAAACTGCGTTTTACATATCTCGAAAGCGCGACTTAGGATATGTATTAGATTTATGTACAGCATCATTCTAACATAGGTATTTTGGCACAAAATCGGATTTTTTCTGAAATGACATGCCAATTGTTTTCCGTATTTCGATTCTACGACTCAAATTATGCCTAAATATTAAATTTTGTAAAATTTGGTGCGAAATGTACGGAGAAATTAAAAAAATTACTTTGGCGTATTTTTTTCAGTTTTCGGCGAATTTCTTAATTTATAGCAACCTATTTTTAGTCCAAAAGGGCTTTGTCCCTGAAGGACTATTGCTTTCGCTTTGCGATTTTGCGTCGAAAACATTAAATGTCGGGTCACTTTTCAAACTGTTGCCACCAAATATTGCAGCCCTGTATTATATTTAAAGAAATTAAATAATGAAGAATGTGCATAACTGTATGTATGTTTCTGGCATTGTAATAAAACGACGGTACTTAGAGTGCTCGAATTTTGAATGACGTAATCCTGCTGCGAACATGGGCATCTGGAAGTCCAAATTTGAAATTTGGAATGTGTTTTATTATCGATTTCATATTTTGTAAAACATTGACGAATTTTTGATTAACAAACTCAAGGATGTCAAAGCAAGCAATGGCAACGTTTTACAGAAAAAAAAACATTTTTATCTCCAGCGCGTAAGAGTGTATATAGGAAATTGTAAA
The DNA here is from genome assembly GCA_000611955.2 of Stegodyphus mimosarum. Classification (NCBI taxonomy): domain Eukaryota; kingdom Metazoa; phylum Arthropoda; class Arachnida; order Araneae; family Eresidae; genus Stegodyphus; species Stegodyphus mimosarum. Next base: position 141,251 of record KK119487.1, read on the forward strand.
GATATGCTCAGTTCAAAATTATTTTGCGATATTGTTTTTTAACTGAATTTTATAGTTTAAGTGCAAAGAACATGATATTTGATAAATAAGGGTAGCACACAAATGTTAAAAAAACACCCATTTGGACGTAATTTAAAATCTGAAACATTTCAGATTTTCTTTTTTTTTTCTTTTCTTTTTTTCATTGCAAACGAGCGGAAAAAAAGTTATCGTTCATACTTTCAAATAATTGTAACAAAGTGCGTAAACCACATTTGTGTTATTGTCGCTTTTAAGAAATATGCCAAATTTCAAAGCACGAAAATATATAAATTCACGTATATCTTAGGAAATTTTGGACAAAAAACTCTAATTTTTTGCAAGTATACTTAGAAATACATCTACTTTAAGATGATGGTAGAAATTTTATAAATTATAATTCAAAATGTTTTTGAAAAATTTAGAAGAATTATTTGAAAATAAAAATAAAAAAAAATAAATCATAAAAAATGGGCGAATTTTATTTGGAATGAACTTAAATTTCGAAATGTGAAAGAAGGAATCAAGTAAGTTTAATAAAAAAAGAGATATTATTAAATATATCTCAAATTCAATCAACATTGTGGAGCTAAAATTTTGAGAGCTAATTTTTTAAAAGCTACTTGTGAGATTTTTACAAAATTTGGTAGTTTGGCATAATTTGGCATATAGAATCGAAATATCGAAAACAATTGGCACATCATTTCAGAAAAAGTCCGATTTTGTGTCAAAATACATATGTCAGAACAATGCTATATATAAATCTAATGCATATCCTAAGTCGCGCTTTCAAGACATGTAAAACGCAGTTTGAATTTCGTCAATCAGCCCAGTAGAACGGGAGCTATAGAACTGTCCCCCCTTTTTTTTGCAGCGTACATAATTAATAACGAAGCTTTAACTATCAAAATTATTATTATAAAGTATTATTAACGTAATGCATAACTTTAATAAATTGCATTATTGTTTAAATTCAGCATTAAAAATTGAAAACAATGTCATTTACAAACTATTTATAATATTTGAAAACAAGATTTTCTATGTTTCAAATAAATTAATAAAAATTACAACTCACGAAGAGGTTTAAATAATGAAAATCAAATAAGGATTTTGCTGTGTAATTATGCATTATGTCGCGGTTTGTAGAGATGAAAAACGCAGCTTTAATTTTGTCAATTATCCTCCCCCACCCGTTATGAGTCCGTGACCTCGGAGCGTTGAACATCACTGTGGGCCGAAGCATGTTTGGCAATATTAAATATAAAATCTTGTTATTTACAATTAAAATAAAATTTAAAAATGAATTCGAAGTACAACATTAATAATAATGATTTTATTTATGTAACCTTGAGAATTCAAATACAAATATTTGTTTTGTCTTATTACCATGCTTATGTATAAAATATTTAAGTAGTTTTCAGGTGACACCTTTTTAAACGCTGAAGAACATATATATTATTAGCACTGCTTATTTTAGATTCGTAGAATAAAATAGTAAATAATGCTCATAATAGCAAAGTTTATACTCTAGACATTTCATTCAGTTAAGTGTCATGGCAATATATCGTTTCCTCACTTCTAAAATTTCTAACGAAATGTTCCATTTCAGCATATCAGTATCATACATTGGACCGACAGAGACATTTTCCGCCCGTATCACATTTGATACAGTGGGCCCATGAAGGGAAACTGAAGCATATCGTATATGCTATGCTAGGAATGAAGAGATTGAAACAATATTTACTGCGCTTCTATTGGAGGTTCTGCTTCTCAACTGTAGCTCTGTAATGAGTTTTTTAAGCTATAAGATTCTCTCAAAATATCAAACTCTGTTATTTTCTGCAAATTCTGTAATATTGTGAACCACTATCTCGCCGTTATTCTTTTTAACAAACCGAAAAAATAAAATTAAAATGTCATAGGGCTCCCTTGTAGGGCGAAAGAGGCAGGTGACACCGCGGAAAAAACATCGCAGGCTGAAACGTTACGGAGAAAACAAAGCAAGGTGAATATATAGTCGTACAAAATATCATGAGAGAGCAAGCAACGCAGCTCTAAGCATCACAACACTCTAAAACATCGTAATAGAAAATAAAGAAATTTACGTAGAAGTATCATGTTAAGAAATCAAGCATCTACAAATCAAGCTGACATAAATTTTTAGATTAATCGACTTTTTTTTTTTTGAAAAAAAGAGAGAAGGAAACTTAAGCATTTAAAAACTAAAAATGAATAAAAAATTAATGCTACGTGTAGCAGTTAATAGATATTTAAATTTGTATACTTAACTATTAAAAGTTCATAACATAATTAACCTCTTTTATAAAGTTGCATTAGCCGTTTTTTCATGAAATATATAGGCTAAAAAATTTTGGAAAAGGAAAGATGACTAATAATACAGCTTTACAAAAGGGATTAATTAAATAATGGCTTCTAATAATTCAGTACATGAATTTAAAATTCTATTAACATCTACATGTAGCATTAATGTTTTACCCGCTTTCAGCTTTTAAATGCTTACGTTTACTACTTACTTTTTTTATCAAAAAAATTATTAATTAATCCTCCTGTATGTTTTTAGTGTATGTACTTACATAGAACATTCATCATAATATAATGTTTAGAAATTTAGTGTGTACAACAAACATAATGGACATTAAATTCAAACACAAGTAAAACAATAAGTAATAATCATATGTCTAAAGTTACTAAACATAATAACATAATATAAAAGCATTGCGTTGTTAAATATGAAATAACCCTTTCCTTAGTCAAGTAAAAATATAGGTTTAAAAATTAACTAAAAATTAAACAGGTTGGTTTGAGTTAAAAAGTGATTTATTTAGTATATTTAAATTATTTATCAATCACGGGTAATATAAGAAGTTTACAGGTGGCAGTTGGTGTACATTGGTATTTGTAATAAACAAATTAACATACTTTTAAGTTATTTGGAAGCTGGCCGCACCGAAATTTTTCTATTACAAGAAGTGATCACTTTTTCATACAGTGCCGCAATCTTTCAACACACATTCTTTAGGCATTTAAAGTAACACAGCATAAATATTTCAAGGTTTCTGGAAATATACAAACATTAAATAAGTATTATTACAAACTTGGTTATATTTCTCTTTATACATTTAATAAGGATTGCAGTAACAAATATACCTCAGAATTTTACCAGTTTTTCAATTTCAAAATAAATTACCCACACTGAACAAACAAAAGTTTCTTGGGATGAAGTGGATACCCCCTCCCTTCGTGGCAGACGCTTATTCACTAAAGTACTTGCATAGAAGAGGACAACACTCGTAATTCATACCTTAAAAAGAAATGAGAGGCAAATAAAATGGAATGAAAAAGCTGGAAACTTGAGGCTCGGATTCTTCTGTCGGGCCATCGAAATTCTGCTTCCATCATGGTTTACTCGAGGCCTGGATCCTCCTCTCGTGCCATCTAAATACTCGCTTCTATCATAAGATATTTATGTCTGCTTGAGAATTATTAAATGATTAATCATTATCAATGGTCAATTCAAGTAAAAAACAATTACAACTCATATCAATAAAATCCTGAAAATAATCAATAAATTCAAACAAGAAATTAATACCACTTGAAATTAAAAGCTAATCAGTTACCAAATTTACATATCAGTTTGAATTAACAGGAAATAAAGAGGCAAAATATTTCTCATTTATATTTGTGCTCACAAATTATAATGTAAATATACATTTAAAGACTGAAGAACACATTATCTATGATGTTATTTTTATGCAATTGCTTATCTGTGCTTTAAGTTTCACCTCGATATCTTTTACGGCGATGTTTTAACACTGCGATGTTTTTGAACCGCACGATCAAGACGCAAGAGAAACACGCCGATGTGGAAAATAAGACAGGCAGATCGACAACCTTGTATTCGGCGTAGAGTTTGTAAAATCCCAATCGATTTCGAGGGCAAAACGGGTCCGCCTTCATCAAGAGCAGAATTAGCAGAATGTTTTGCAGAAATGTTTCTTTTCACCCATGATGTTTTCTCTTTGCTTCGCTTTATTCCGAAACGTTTTTGTTCCCGATGTTTTTGCAGGAATGTTTTCGACGAGCACCGTTCTTGTAATAGGTAGACAGTAGTCTCCCGCTTGATGCGTGCACGGGAATAGGTTGAAACTTATATATTTCCTTTTTCATGAGAAAAAGCACAATATTTTATTCTTCAATTTAATTAAAATTGATTCAAAGGTAATATACAACATGTAATTTTAATACTATTTTTACAAATATTTCAGTAATCTAAGGGAACCCTTTTTGATCTTCTAAAATAATAATTTTTTTTAGTGATTAAAGTTTGTTTTAAGGTCAGGGTCTTTGTGAATTATTTTAAATTTGAATTATATTTTGAATATAATTTTTAAATTCTTTAAAGTCATTTTTCATATGAATGTAAGCTAATAGATTCTTTTAAATAGTCATTAAATTAATGTTTTGGGCATTGGTTTAACTAAATTGTTGTTTAGGGGTTCTTTTTTTGGCATAATTATGACAAATCAAACTCTTTTGTCAAATGATATTGGTTATTTTTATGTGAAATGAAAATTATACCTATCAGCAGATATTAGCCTTTTATATTATGTAAAATCTGAAACATTTAGTAATATGAAAGTTAACATCTATTTATATTCTTTTCTTTCATTTCAAATTTCTTTAAAATGAGTATTTTACTGTGTGTCTATGTATAATTTTGCAGCTTCCAGATGAAACTAATCAAAAAGAAAAGATATCAAGAATTTTTTGGATATCAATAATCTATTCTCTTGGAGTAATTGTTGATGAAAAGGATGAACAATATTTTATTGCATACATTAAGCAATTAGATGTGTCGCTTCCTAATTTTGGATCTGTCTTTGATTATGGGCTTGATAACAACATGGAATGGTTTAAATGGAGTACTTTATTACCTGATGTATGGAAACCACATTTGGGGTTTGTACTATTTCGTTTTTAACACATAAAGTTTTCTTTTTATTTATTGATCCAGTTATTTTCTTTAAAGGACAGTTGAATCGTATAAAGGGTATACACATTCGATCCCCTTATTATCACTTTGTTACTCTTGTTTAAATTTATAAATGATGGGGACAAATTGCACAAATAAAAAGGAACCCTGACTGAGTTTCTTCCAAAAATAAATAAATAAAAAAATAATAAATAAATAAAAATAAATAAATATTTTCATATGTGTAAGTTACTAAACTTTCAGATATTCACCTTTAGTAGGATATGCAGTATCAGACAGATTTTCTTCTGTGAGTTAGATTTTCAACTTAAATTTGTACTCTAATATCCAAAAAGTAATCAGTGTATTGTGAGTAATTAATATAAATGATAAGCCCTTGCTTTCATAAGATAACCAATACTAGATGTTGTGTACCCTAACTTCCAAAAGGCAATCAGTAAACATTTATTATGAATGCATGTATCTGAAATAAGGAGACGGATTTTTTGTTTGCAGAAACTTGATAAAGATACTTTTTCATTTATGCATTTGCAAAAACATTGCTCATGACCTTTAGCAATAACATATTGACGGGTGATCCAGTAGATGCAGTCGTATTCTTTGAAATAAGTCATGGCTAATATAGGACACAGCAGCAGAAATGAGAAGTTTTTATCCTCATGGTCGTCCAAGTTAGTTTCATCTTCAACCTAAGCATACAACGAAAAGATACTAATCTGACCAAGAACTTATTTCTTCCTAATATCACTCATATATAACCTTTCCAAGAGCTATACGTTTCCTAATAGTATACAAATCTTTCGGAAAATTATGAGCAAAACTTGTTGTCTTTAAAATACTTGACATATACATCTGCATTCTGGTATTTTATCATTGTCTGAAACTAAAAAAGTCTACTATTGGCTCCCTCTTTTAATTAAATAGCTTGAGCATATTAATTAGCATGTGCAGGACAAATATAAAACTGAATAATGAAAAATTAATTCACACATTTCAAATCACATTAATTAGTTCTGTTAGAACTTTAACTGTCACTTTTCATAACAAAAACTCAAATAGTGTCACGTTTCACCTTTCTTTCTCATCTCCTTTCTAGCTTTTTATGATGAATTTGTCTGCAGTTAAAATTGTATTTTTGCAGTTTTATCTATGACTAAGTTATTTGATTCTTAAAAGCATGCAATTATTTAAACTCTTTTAAATTCAAAATTTAATTAATTTTTCCTATTTTGACGCTGTATTAACAATTACATGCACGGGAATAAATATACATAAATATAAGAATTTTGATATATTATTGACATGAAATGGCATGCAGTTAATATTTTCATATTTTAGTCATGGATGTGTTATTTCTTTAGTTTTATTCTTTTTTAACAATTAGAACATTGTATTTGAAAAATCTCTGAAATGTAAGTATTATTCATAAATGTTTTATAATATATTTTAACAGAGTATATTCTGAGAACTGGTTGATACCAACTGAGAAGACCCTTCAGTATGAATACATTTTATCATTATTTCTGAAAGAAATGGAACCTGTTCTAATTGTTGGAAAAGCTGGTGCAGGGAAAACTATTATAATTGAAAATTTGCTTAAAAAGTTAAATTCGGATTCATATATGCACCATATAATTAATATATCTCCACAGGTAAGAATGCCTTTTTATTCGGAAATTTCCATTTTTGCTATTTAGACACATCCTTCTTACTGAAATGTCAAACACATTAAACAATACTAAAAACATATAATAAAATTTAAAAAACTTATGCACCTTTTTTACTTATATTATTTAGAGAACTTTAATAAATTCACTTTAATCAATACAATAAATTCGTAAAAATAAAGTACTTATAATAGCTATACAACAGGCATGTTGAACTCAGTATCTCAAGTGGGCCAAATAGTCGTCAACGTTTAACAGTGTAGGCCATAAGGGTAGTAATAGGCCATAAGGGTGTAGGCCATAAGGGTAACAGTGTAGGCTCACTTAAAGAAAATGATAGTTTCCCACTTAATGATTTATTTAAAAAGTAAATACTTAAAATCTTACCTAATATAAAGCACCTACAAGTCATCGCATGATGATACTATCCCAGGCATGTGTTTCTCAAGCTTTAAAAGTTGTAAATGCGTTATATTCACATAATAATTTGTGTGCGTAGGAATAAGAAACATTTTAGCCTCTCTATTACATGTTTTTGACTTAATTAATAATTTTTTTTCAAAAAAAAAAGCAAGAGAAACTTACGCATTCAAAAGCTAAAAATGAGTAAAAAATTAATACTAGTATGTATAACATTTAATAGAATTTTAAATTTATGTACTTAACTTTTAAAAATAATTATTGAATTAACCTCTTTTTTGAAGTTGCATTAGCAGCGTTTGATGAAAAAAATGCAGCCTAAAAATTAAAAAAGAGAAGATGACTAACTGCATAAGGTTAAGTAATAATTGTTTGCTAAAAAATCAAGAAGGAAACTCAGAAGCATTCAGAAACTGAAAATGAGTAGAAAATTAATGCTGTGTATAGCATCGTAGTATAGCGCTTAACTGACAGTTTTTATTCAAACATATAATCTAAAAAATTAGGAAAAGGAAGCTAAGTAACTGCATGAGAAATATATAAAAATTGTTTAGTTAGTTATAATATTGTAAATTATTTTCTTTTATCTTGGTTAATCTGTTATTCTTCTAGTGAAAACTAAGTTTGTTTTGTTTCATTTTGTTCTTTTTCTTTAAGTGCCATCAACATTTTGATGTATTTAATGGTTTTGGAAGTTGATTCATTAGTTATCGCGAAATATGCCAAGGGGCAACTACATAGTACTTCACCTAGGGATTTGTAGTTATTGGATTGTGCCAAAATACATTAGGGTATCTGTTTAAGGGGTGGGGGCCTTTGAGAAGGACTTTTTCGGGAACCACATTCCCTCCTCTGGTTACGAAAATTCACTTATTGCATGTATTTTGACAATCCGTCCCGTTAGAAAGAAAACCTCTTCTAATCATCTCTGGGCAAGAAGGAGGAAATCGAATGCATGTCAGGCATTTATGTTCTTGAGACTGAAAACGCGTAGTGCACACAAGCAGGTATAGTAGGTCGATTTATTTCTACCTCGCAAAAACATTGCGAGATGGCCAAATAGATATGCTAGTGTGTGACTCTACCTCCATTCATCGTATTAAAACCATGAAGAACTTCCTTGCAGAAAGAAGAACTGATCGAATAATGATTCCCGTGGGAATGACTGCATATCTTTAAACTCTTGTTGAAGTAAACGAGCCATTTAAAGACCATTTACGCTCGGAAATCAATGAATAGGACATAGAATGGAGAGAAATAAGCGAGGAAACTTTATGAAGGCTCAGCTACAAGAAGTCCATTCTTAAATGTAGAAAGCATGAGATAAAATAATGGGCAGGTATGTTTTCCAATGCCCTACGAGGAAACCCAATCCTTGCAAATCTTAGAGAAAATAAAGTCGTAAAAAATTAAGACGGGATTCAGGAATTTCGGGATTTGGAAATTTATGGCGATAATCCAGAAGAAGGCGACATGGCTGTATAAGAATAAATGATTCTGTTCATTTTTGAATGTTTCCTGAACCTGAAAAATGTGTCTTTTGAACACGAACAAATGCTAATTATTGTGCATGAAAATCAAGACATTCCCTGAAAAATAAGTCCTAGCTTTTTCTTTTGCAGCAAAAGTCAATATAAGACCGGGTCATAATTTCGGGAAAACGCAGTATATTGAAATGGAGCAGTGTCATAAAGGGCATTTACAAGAGCTTCTGGCCCTCAAAAGGATGAACTTTCAAAGAAATACCTTCTAGAGGATATCAGATAGTAAATTGGCCTTGCTGTCTATTAGAATATGTCATGTGCAATAATGTTGCTTTAATACCCAAAGTTCAAAGTATTTTCGATACACTGAAGGAAAAGCAATTTAACTCTATAATGAAGCAAATAGTAATAAAAATTAAATATCATGGAAATTTATTAAATTCTTAAGTCATTGAAGGGCACATAAAACACAATGTATACAATTATATTATACTTCGAATTAGTTAATTGATACAAAATTTAGTGCATAATTACAGGGGAAATAAATGTCTAATGCATTAAAGATATATTAAATATCATGATGCATAATTAATTGCAATAAAATGTTTATTGTTTTCTCCGCAGTAGCTTAGGTTAAGTAAATTGAATATAGCATATCACACGAGAGCTTTTGTAAAATGGAGGGATGCTTTTGTAAAAGACTTTCTAAGATAACCCTCAAAAACTAACCATGCAGCAGCTCATTCGCCTGGGATCGAACCCTCGTCAAAATCCTAAAATTCAGGGGGGTTTTATTCACTTTCTCTGCACAGTATATAAGTAACAGAATAATTTATACAGTATATAAGTAATAGAATTACGTTATTTGTATTATTTTACATCCTTTTAATTCACATAATTGTATGCATGCATATAAATATACATATAAAAACACTATTATTTGATCAGCATAAAATTCTAATTTTTAAAAAGAAAAATGTATTTATTTTCTATATAATTCTACAAAAATATGAGCCTAAAATTAATTTTTGTTACTAAAAGCAAAATAAATAAACAAAAAGTTAATATTAACCGTCACTGGTTCATTTTCCTAAGTGCAAGAAAGAGATAATCTGTATTTTTGAAGTTAATGAACTAGCACTCACTATTAGCCATAGCTTACCATCTTTCAGGAGCAATTTCACTATTGGGGAGTAATGTTGTCGAAAAGGAGTTTGTGTGTAATTTGTTGACATCTTTTAGTGCTTCTGTATTTAATTCTAGAGGTGATAAACCACTAAACCCAATTTGAGATTTTTATGTGTTAAAAAGTGTTAATGGAATATATAAAATTTTCATTAACGTTTTTCTGCAATATATATAGATAAAACAGAATGTGTCAACGTGTGGAATGAAAGAGCACTTGAAAAACTGCAGTGGTGACATCAGTAGTAAGAAAATGTACTCCTGTAAGAAAAAGACTTGATAAAGATAAATTAAGTGCAGAAAACAACTTAATTGTTGCTAACATTATTCATGTTTCATGTATGTATTTTCCTTGATTCCATAACATGGGGTCTACGAAAAAGATGCAACTTATTATGCATAAATAGCCAAAGTAGCAACAGTAAAAAGAGAAATTACTACTAGTGTAAATTTAAAGCTGTTGCGATAATTAATAAACATAAATTAAAATAAATGAGAAAGTTCGTAAATATTGTAAGAACAGTTCTTATAATGTATAGGTGTTGTGTTAATTTTCTTAACATTCATGGGAAAGATATTACGCCAGTATCTGTTATAAAGCATATGGTATCTGTTCGGAAATAATTTACATATCATCATAGACAGGGTACTTGGCTTAAGAAATCTCAAATGCTGCAAATATCAAGTTACCAACACTGCAAAATGGAACAGTCTGATAGGCAGCTTGATATCATTCAGAATAAACATGCCCATATTATTGAAAAAGTCATGAAGATGATATATATAGATGAAAAAGGAGAGGCTAAGGACGTTATTAAAGAAGTGAAACATTTGTTACAGCAGTTAAAACACTATTCACTGTTGCTCAGGACAATATGCAAAATTATTATGGCTTTACTGCAAAGATGCTTCAAAAATGTGAATGACACTGCTGATGATTATAATCAGATGGAAACTTATGAGAAATAGAATAAAAATAAAGGAGTATCTTGATAACATGTGCTGGCTTATGTTATTTACCCTGCTTTAATGCTCATCCGAGTCACTGGGGTGAATAAAGTCCATTTATCATTTATCTCATTTAAATTAATGTATTAAGATGTAATATGTGGTAATGTGAAAATCTATAGCACGTAATGTTATTACAAGAAATTCATTCAGTAAGATTTTCATTAAATTACTTTTCATTCATCTCTTAACTCATACTAAATTATGCTGATTTTTTTTATAACATTCCTGCATTTATTTATTTTTAGACTACTTCTGAACGTCTGCAGCGCATGCTAGAAAATAAACTAGAAAAAAAAGCTGGAGGTGTACTTTTCCCACCATTAGGTAGGAGACTGATTGTATTTTTAGATAATTTTAATATGGCTAAGCAGGATCAGTACGGATCTCAGTCAGCTCTTGAACTTCTTCACATGGAAATTGACAACAGAATTTGGTATAATCGAGATAAATGGAAAATCAACTCAGTACAGGTACTTTTAGATTTATTTATTAGTTTTTAATTTGTATCATGTGTGGATGAAAGGCAAAAAGATTTTTAATAACATGTTATCGTTAGGCTAATATTTATTTTAAAGAAAGCCTTTGTACATTTTAAAAGCATGTAATACAGGCTCTTATATTATCATCATCAGATTTCTTGCCCAAGTTGGCAAATATAAAAAGAATCACAGATAGAAAAAAAGAATTGTTTTTTTCATAGCTCCTGGAGTTAAGCCGTTAGTAATGATAGCATATTGTTTCTTTTTAAAAATATTGTTTCAGCAAGTTTTCGAAGAAAAATACCATTTTTACTAATATCAAAAACTCCAAACTGTCCAAAAATATGCAGTATTTTTAAATAAATTTGTTACACTGTTAAGCCTGAAAATAAATTTATGATTATGCTGGAAATTTTGATGTTTCTTTCGGAAATCTGTTATGACTTATTCCTTCATATTAAATTTGATCGTTTAATTTTGAACTTCTACAGTTACCTGTTCACGTGGATTGGGAACGTTATGAATGATCACTTTTTTAATTACATTTTTTTCTGTGCCCTTTAATAATCTTTATTTACTTGGTCTAAAATATTGTTGTAAGCTACAGGATCGTTGACGGTGCTTTGAATAGTAAATTCAGATGAGCAAGAAAAAAATAAATAATTTATTAGGAAAATACGTGCAATAAATAGTATACACAGCGTAATAATGACTGAAAATAACTCAAGAAGAATGCTGATGTTTGTTCCTTAACACACGAAATAAATCATACATTTTCTCAAATCACCATCAGGATAAGCCCAAACTCATATTCAGCTAACCGCTAAGTCTCGCAGCCGATTCGCAACTGTTTCGCAACTAAACTTTCCATTTCTCAAACCCATAAGTACACTTTGCAGCAGGAGCTCTGGAAACTGGAAAAACTGGTCATAGAGCTTTGAAAATGTGTTTCGCGAATTTGCCTGAAATTTGCCAAGTTGGGGAGAAATCGCTAAATGTCGCCAATTGGTAGGAAAAAATCGTCAAGGCTTCTCAGAAGAGAAACTGCTTATGTCTCGAGCTCTAATTAAGGTAGTTTTACAGTTCCAAAACCGTTGCATGCAGAATTAAAATATCTTTAATTCCACTTAACAAATAAATACTTAAATACAAAAGATGGAGAAACCAGTTATATTAAACACAAAATAAACTATAAATTTACCATTCTATAAGCTAGCATTTCTCAACCCATTTTTACTTGCGTACCCGTCGACTTATCATCACCTCTCCATGTACTTCAGCTACACCCCATTATGTATAATTACTAACATTTTCAAGTATAGGTACAGTAATAGCACTATAATACAAAGACATTTGTATTTTTACGAGCTATGCTAAAGTGGTGTACATTGGTAACTACACGAATTTAATTACATTAAAAAAGTATTAGCATTTTAACTAGAAACTTGATGTTGTTTGCAGCATTTACCAATTCAAAATCAG
>KK119487.1:154055-195293 GCA_000611955.2 Stegodyphus mimosarum
TACAATCTCACTGAACTTACGGTGGAAAATCTGTTTCTGTATTTATTTCTTAAACGTAGGACCAGAAAGCTCTCTCCACTATTATGGTGCTTGTGAACGGTTTATAGGTATAGTTTATTTCCTTGTTGAATTGTTCAGGTTACTTTTATTTCAAATAAATCTAAAAAATGAGATTAGGGATTTTCTTTTTAAATTGTACCTTAAGTGAAGAATCCGTTTTCAGTTCAATCAACTTAACGTTTTCTCTGACTGATAAAGAGGACACTAGAAATACTTTTCTCTCGAAGGAAAAGCAAATCAGTGGTTATCCGTTTTTAAATGTAGGAAACTACTTTTTAAAAGCTGCCTGCACTCCATTCAGATGTCGTTTCTGACATACGTCAAGGTCCGTTTCAGAGAGAAAAAACGTGCAATGTTTCCAAAACTTCAGATTGGCTGTTCTCAATAACTAACTTCTAAAATTCTATTTTTAACGCAATACTGCATTTTATCGGTAACATGGAATATAGTTATTGCACTTTTCTGAAGGGATACATTCAACTGTTTTAATTTCCAAAAGATATCGGACATGCATGCAAGGATTTGAAGCCACTTATGGTCATCAAATTTAAATGAAAATTTCTAAACGGTTGTTCTCAAAGAATACTTAATATCTAAGCTCAAACAAATCTGTAAGAACTTTATCCCGAGACCTCGAACCTCAGAATGAAGAAGCAGGGTTTCGTCAGTATTGACCGTTTCTTGTCACGATGATGAGAATAACCTCGAATTCGTGTGGTGAGATTTGATAAAACTGATCACTTCTACAGAATCATCGAAAACGTTATCAGGACTGAGTGTTCTGTGCATGTTCTTCGCAAACATGGTGAAGTACTTACAAGGGTTCTTCTTCTCCAGTCCTGAACTGGAACAGGGAGCGGAAAATACGCTATGTTCTGGTGTAGATACTGTGTTGGAGAATAACTGCACTTGAAAGGGATTTAAAATCCTCTTTTATTAAATCACTATTATTTACACACTTCCCAACTCGGGAGGGATACAGAAAGTAAAAGACCACACTTGGGCTTAACTAAACAATCAAATAAATTTAATACTAAAACTAAAATAGAAATCTAATTAAACTTTACTCACAGAGCAATTCGCGGAGTTTGGCCTCTAACTAACTGGTACGTAGCAAGAAATACTAATACTAGCGCACTTCAATTTATTTCAATATGCAATCATGTAGTAAGCACTATGGCTTATAATTTTTGCTGCTAGCTGGTCGACCGTGATCTGAGACTAAAGCTCTCTCACACTGAGAGGTTTCTACCTCTGGTTTAAATAGTACTTCGCTGTACTTCAAAATTAGCATAAGCTGAAAACGCGCGCTTCTTCGGACGGGAAGTTGAAACAGAGAAGAGATAGAAAGATTTAAATTAAAATAAAACTTGGTTAGTTTAACTAAAACCTTACAACGTCTTTCCTAGGAAAAAGGAGGAACTTCGATGCTGAGTTTTTTCGCTGAATACAACAGTGTGTCCACTTCACAAAGGGGCTGCTGAGTTTACATATTCGAGGAGACAGGAGTATCAACCTGATATAGATTTGTCTTCGTCCGCACTCGGACTACAGCGCTGTGACCACATTCCCTTTTTATTAAAATAGGATTCCCTTTTTATTAAAATAGGATTCAATGGCATGAAAAATATCTTGTAACTCTTTGTGTGCTTTGCAATTATTCATTAGTAATTAAATTCTTGGTAGACGTTAAACAAATTATCCCTAAATCCAAAGTCACAGCTGAAAGTTGAGAAGGGGGTAAAAGATTTTTTATTTAAGACTAAATAAGAAAAGAAGGCACATTTGTTCTTGCAATTCAACCTACCACTTTTGATGAGATAATTTAAAGTAGAGTAAGTTCAATGTAAAATTCAAATTCAAATAAGCTAGTAACCAAAGGCTACACAGATCAGTTAACGAGGACCTGGCTCAAAACTTAGCCTTCCTGAATATTCAACTATCGACAATTATAGTGCAAAGCTGAAAATTAAAAATTTTACCTTAGCTAGCAACCTATTAGCTTGGACTCGAGAAGCAGAATACGTTCTGTCTTTCAATTAAAAACCTCACCTTAAACGCTCGCGAACTAATTTTAATTTGCACTGTGGCGAAACACGGAAGGGGAAGTGACAAAAAAGATTCAAAACATAAAATAACTGATTAATTTTCATAAAGAAATTTGCATGTGTGATACGTTCAGGAAGACGACAAAACAAAAATAAAACCTTTCACACATTTATTTTCTGTCAAGGACCTTACAATAACTATTAAAACAACGAACAGTGTTACATAAACTTGAATGGGAAATTATTTACTGTTATTGATTTCTTTTATCATCGTCTCCTACATATTATCAGAAATTTCTTTGATTCTAAGAGAGACTATGTCATTAGAGAGAGGGACAGCATTAATTTTGTGAACCTATTCATTAACGAACATACAAAATACTGCGTGTTTAATGCCGGACAAAATCAAATTTTCACCAATTATATGATTTTTACCATTTCTGGCGATACTGTAACCGAAGCGATAGAGGCTTCAAAGCATCTTCATAATTTCAGCCATAAGACATGTATGTAACTATATTGCACTTATTTTTATTTTCAGGCTAACTTTTAAAAAATGTCTTATTTTTCTTTGAAATCTGACTGCTTAGTTTGCAAATGACGGATTGAGTAACAAAAGCTTCATACTACCGTTAGACACTACTTCTCCGCAAATAACACATTTAGAGCTAGGGAATAATTACGAATGAAAGTCCGCATGCCAAATTTTCTTTACAGTATTTTCTTACTTTTCCTGGTTGTGAAACTGAAAAATGCAAGCTTCATTTCACTAATATGCTGGAATTTCTTCTCAGGTTGTTACTCGCAAGAAATAGTGCTCGATGACGGAATGGGATCATTTTACTTATTCAGTAATGTTCCTCTTCCAAATAGTGTTAAGTTTTAACCATTGAGACATGCTAAAAAATAAAAATCACAGTAGTTATAAAACTACAGCACTATTCATTTTGAAAGCAAGTTAGAGACTGATTAAAAACAATATTATGTTGATAAAATTAGAGTGACACACAAAGAATTGTTGTTAACCTTATGATGTATATAAATTGGATGGCGGTGGGAACAGTTTGTCAGATTATAATTTGATGGTTATATTTTAGAATAGAGTCTATGTAATTATAATTCGTCAATATTCTAAGTTTGCATATTTATAATACATATAAAATTATAGTGCAATGTGTGCAGTATATGCAAAGGTTGGTTGGCAATATTGAGGAAAAGAAATAAACAAATTACAATCAACTCGACGACTAACATTGGGGTTATCTCAGATTCTTCACATAAATAAAATTTTATTACAGAAAACAGTATTGAATTGCCTGCCTGCTTTGTGTAAGGATTACTGAAATATATTTATTATTGTCAATTGTCTGCCGTTAGTCGTATTCCTCGTAACAGGTACAGGTTCTAGAGATAAAATATATACAAATATAAAACAATGTGACCAAATTTAAAACATTCATATCTTTTTAAATTAAAATTATTTTGGATTCAATTCAATTATTTTGATTTTTCATAATGAAATATAATTTAAACTGTAAATATCAGTGTTCTGAACAACTTTTCATCTTTTCTCTTATGTTCAATCTATCTATCAATGTTCACCATTACATCTTTCTTTCGCGTTCCTCCTGAGACCATTTTACGTACCACGGATTGAGAAACGCTGCTATAAACAATAAATATATTAAATAAATAAATACAACGATGCAAAATACACAAAGAAACATGTCCATGGCAACTAAGGTGTACTTTTTAGTAGTATGAGGTAAAAGTTCCGGGATATCTAAAGCAATGTTCTTCCACATTGTAACGCTGTAAGCTTCATTTTATATGTGTTTGTGGAACTTCACATGCATCACATGATTTGCACCACTTTCCTACATCTGCTTTGGCTTTGTCCCAGGAAAAGCGTTCTCTAATTTTGTGGAGTGTCTTTGTTACATCAAAATGACCTCCAGTAGGGTTGCTATAGCTGCTACAGAATACTAGGCACTTGAGATCTTGGTAAAATGAGCTGCCATTTGAAACTTTTTACGTCGTCAAATTCCAATTTGCGGTAGAGAACTTCACGTTGGTGAAAGGAATTCTACAATACTCAGCATTTCGTCTTCGGACGAAAGAGTGCTATTTTTTGCCAGGAGAGTTTCTCGTTGGTTGTTTTCATTAATTCCATTAATGGACTCTATTCAGGACCTTTCATTGAGCTTTCTTAGTTCTTCTCTGCTCCAGGGATAAGTCACTCATGCTGAGAAGTCTGTGTTAGTTCCCCTGACAACTGAAACTTCAAAACCATATTTTAACTCAATTTTCGAACAGTATTTGCTCTTATTATTCAAGGTCTTCTTAAAAGTGCATCAGCATTCCCAGTCGAAATTCTGAAGTGCCAAATTTCCTTTTCATACTTTTATAGATGCTTAATCCATCTAGCCACTTGACCCTCCGGATTTTTGAAACTAAGCAGCCATGGCCAGTGCCCAGTGGAAATTTCTGGCAGTACAGATAGTGGTGGAAATGTTCTACGCCTTTACGATGGCGGACGGTGTTTTCCTGATGACAGTTTAATTTCCTTCTGGCATAGAGAGACTTTTACTGAATTAGAAAATGACATTATCCTGGCAATCAATTTCTTGTGAAAGAACAGCTCCAATTCCTTCATTGCTAGCGTCTGTATCGAGAATAAAGTCGTATACCTCTTGAGAATAAGCCAACGCAGAAGAGGGAACTAAAACATTCTTCACAGTATCTTCTGTAATTAGTGCAAAGGTCGACAAAGCTTCTTAACTGACGAATTTCTTGAGGGCGACACCAGTTATGAACAGCCTTGATTTTCTCAGGATATGTGCGTACAATTTGAAAATTTGAGCTGAATAATTTCATAGCTAATAATACTAAAGCCAAGTTCAGTAATCTAGTTGGAGGGAGCGGTAATCGCATGATGGTGAGTGATAGCTGCTGAAATGTGTACCTGAAACTCAAGAATTCCCTATTTATACGCATTAACTAATTTCTATTCCAATGGGAACTGATGAAAGTAGAAATACAGATGAAATAATAAGGTAACTGATTAATTACAAGTATCCCTACATAGTTTAAGATGTAGATGTTTGGTTACGTAACTATCTACTTCCAAAGAAAGTCAAATCAAATTTAGTTTTATACAGTATTATAAATACATTTCATGGAGAATGCAGAATAAAATTTGTTTCTTTCAAAAATGAAAACAGTCAAGAAATTTTAAGTTCTATGGATAATGGAACTTTCATATTCAATACTGAAGAAGTTAATTCACTGGGTAGCATGACTGACTTTATTCGATGAGATGTTTTGTTATTTGGTGTCTATGACCTTATTATTAAAAATATTTTTTCTTATTTTCTTTAATGATCAAAATATTATCTTAATGAAAGAAAGTTTATGAAAACAGAAACTTATGTAATTAATTATACAAATTTTAGCAAACAATAGTTGTTTAGGCAGTTCTTCATAAGCAGTTCCAAAAATGCCTTCTTCTCAGAGGGTCAAGATCAAACTTTACCAAATACCATTCAAGGAGATAGCATCTGAGGACCTTTATCTCATATCATCTACTATCAGCGGCATTAGAAGATTTTCAGAGCAATGAATATTGCGTGCTCCTGATCTGTATGAACAGAAGGATCATAAATATTCATGCTGTGACTATGATTTGAAACAGTCTTCACACAGCATGACAACTGCTTCTGCTACCTACTATAATGACCAGATGAGTAGCCTCTTTTCTTCAGAGAGCAATGATATACTGTTACATTTTACCAGTTGAAATATTACAGTTTATGTTTTAGTTCTGAAAAATTGACGCAGAATATAGTATTTTGTTTAATATATAGAATATATTTGTAATAAAATTTTGTGCTTTATAAAAGATTGACTTCTGTTAGTTTCCCTTAAAATGTTTAGAACTTTTCTCTAAAATAAATGCCGTCAAAACATCACAGAATTTAATCAGTTAACCCATAAAAATCGAGGAACATAAGCATAGGATTATTTTCACTGAGTGTGTTAGTTCTATTGGGGAACATTTTCTGTTTTGCTTAGTTACTGTGAATCAGCAAGTAAAAGAGGAAAAATATTGCTTAAAGTAGTTTAATTTATGTGTTTTAATGTTAATATTTATAATTTATGTGTACCGTGATAAATTAAATTAAGTGATTTTGATACTTAGACTCAAATATATCTGTTTGGCATAATCCAAATTATGATCAAATATTAAATTATCAAAATATCATTGTCTGGCATAAATATGAAACAAATTTTGGGGATAAGCTGCTACACATGTGAATAAAATTAAAATCAAAACTACGAACTAATACATACAATACATGTTTCACATACAGTAGTATAAAACCTCACTAGAATCCGTAAACACATTACATTTGTAACATGGTACTTCTCACATTTCATACAATCTTTCACTGTTGTTAACAACTCTTACTCAATATAATATCTCTTACTTAAAACGTTTTCAATATTATATAATTTTTATCAACTCTTTTAACCATTTTTTACATCATATCATTTTTATCAACTCTTTTGACAATTTTTTACACCATATCATTTTTATCAACTCTTTTACATATCATCAATTTTTTCTTACTTTGTAAATGTATAAGAATAATTATACTGAATTCTCTTATACTACTTATTTATTCTAAATTACTCAAATTGTTAAAATAGCAAATTTTCATTACTAGCTGGATACTTGTAATAACCATTAAGTATTCTAGAAATTTTTTCTTTCTTTCTTTTTGATTTTGGAAATTCCATGACCTAGTCAACCCGGACCAGCCTGCAACTGACCAAACGTACAAATGAAGGTGGCCAACCTACATCCATACTAACCAAGAAACTTCAAAAAGAATTTTTAATTGGAATTAAATCCACTACATCCATAATCAAACACAAACGTGTGTGAATTTTTTCTTACTTTCTTTAATTATTTATTTTACTTAGTGACCTAGAAAAACAAGCTCGATGAAAACAATGCTATTAATTTGTCAAATTTGACCTCAGAGGAACTCTTTTAAACAACTTACTACAATGACTTTTTAGAGTTTTGTTGTCAGTGATAGTTTGAATTAAATAATTCTCATTTCTAAAAATTTTTAAGGTTTTAAAAGGACCAGTGTATTTTGGCTGTAAAACATGAGGTGTTTGTAAAGCCTTTAAAAATACTTCATCTCCAATGTTAAATTTAGGCCTTTCTCTGCCTTTCACAACTAGTCTGAAAATACTTCTCTTCATTTTGTTTTACCAATTCTCTAGTAGCTTTAATGTGTTCTTTTTGACGCAACAAGTACTGCGAAGGATTGTCTACTTTAACTGGTTCATTATTTAAGTCTAAAGGTGTATTAAGTTCTCGTCCAAAAAATAACTGTGCAGGCGTGAAACCTGGTACTATGTGTTTTGAATTATTGTAATACAGTTTAAAAAATGCCAATCTATCTGACCATTCAAAAGTCTTAGATAAAGAAGTTATGCTTTCTTTCATAGTTCTGTGAACTCTTTCTATGATCCCATTAGATTGTGGGTAATAAATGGAACTTTTCCTGTGTTCAATATTTAATTCTTTTAAAAAATTCTCAAATTCAGCCGAACAAAAATTTGACCCATTGTCAGATAATATTATCTTTGGAATACCGAATTTTGAAAAATACAGATTCATACACCTAATGATTGTTGCAGAAGTAATATTAGTTAAAGAAATAGCCTCTAAATATCTTGAATAATGATCAATAATTGTTAAAATGAAAAATTTACCATCGTGTGACCTGGGTAATTTACCTACAATGTCAATTGCTAACATCTCTCCAGGGGCTAAATCAGACTTCTTTATATTGCTTGTGACTGTTCTAGAAGATTTGGGTTTATTTTCCAAACTTGTTGACAATTTTCACAAACGTTTTTTGTATCTAAAAACATGCCCTTCCAGAAATATTTCTTTTTTATGAATTCATAAGTCTTATTGGTACTAAAATGTGGGGCATGAGCAATCTCTAAACAAGGTTTTACTAAAGAATTTAGAAGTAGAATTTTGTTTTTTAAATGCCTTGTCTTTAAATGATGTGCTTTAGGTCTTAACTTAATCATTACTACACCCTGTTTCTAATCAATAAAATATTTGCTACAAATCTCAGAATTGTTACTGTTAATTTTGGTTATGATGTCGTTAATGGTTTTATCATCTGTTTGGTGATTAAGTATATTTTGAATGCTTAATTGATTATTTTTTGGTTGAAATAAGTTGATACCTCTGTAAGGATGATAAGTCCTGCGACAATTATTACAAAAGTTTTTATGACCTCTGGAAGTTCTACTTGAATAATTCTGTCTATCTTGCTTAGGAAAATACCAACAGTCTGTTGTTAAGTGTCTTTTGCTACATATATGACAAGATACATTATCCAATCTGTTCGTATTTTGAGACGTAGAGGTACTCTGATTAAATTTTGAGTATGTAGTATTCATCTGCATATTTTGAGACAGTTCATTTATTTTATCTTTTAACTCCAGTATTATTTTATTTTGTTCAAATTTTTCTTTAAGCAAAGTATTAATTTCTAAATTTTGCTCAGCATTAATACTGTTATGATAATTCTTTTGGTCATTCAAAGCATTTTCTTTATTACTAGCTAGTTCTACAGCCTGATCAAATGAAGAAGAACCTAACTTTTTAACTTCTATCCTGATATCAACTCTGAGAGCTTCAAGAAATTTTGGGAGTTTCATATTTTCTTTTAACCTATGTAAGCTAGGATTCTCAACTGAATCTTCATTAACGTACTTTGTAGCTGTAGTGGTTATCTCTTCTGCTAATTCTCTGACAGACTGATTACATTTTTGAGAAATATTTGAAAATTTTTGTTGAATAACCTGAAACGATTCAAATTTAGCAAATTTCTCTCTTAGTAGTTTTCCTAAATTTTCAAAATTGCTCTCTTTGGCTGCCCTTGGGTCATTGATCAAGAAATCTATAGCTTTATCCCTACAATTAATTTTTTCTTTAGAATAATCAACTTTTTCTCATTTGGCCATTTTTCGAGTACTGCCACACTATTTATCTAATCTAAGAAGAAGTTCACATTTTCAGAAACATTACCACTAAATGTGGGCAGAGCAGAAGCTAAAGAACTAGTCATTATAGGGGTTGATTTAACTTTTGATTTTGGCATAGATGAAATTACTACTAATATTTACTTATCTTAGATTACTATATCTTTTTTATACTTCTTTTAGTACATTCAATTTCAGACACATTAATACACACATAATTGTTTTATAAATACTTCATGCTAACTAGTGATGTACATAAATCATTTGTCAAACATGCATAATTTTTTGCAATTATCATTAAGGATAACAAATTTTAATAAATTCTTAATCAATTATCATATGCTTCAATATATTTTACCACATGTATGACATCAAGTGCAATATGGATAGATCAGACATTCTTTAAATTTGAATTTAGATACTTAGCACCACACTATACTTATCAATATACACTACAATCCAATGTTAGATTATTGAAATTTACTTTTGAATTAAATACATTACATATGTCTGAAAATATATTCAAAATATTCATCGATTTACATCACATGTGCAGCAATAATATTAGATCACACACCGTATCTTAAGTCCATAACATGAATTGAAAAAAAATTACGACTATTTATTATTGAATATATTCCAAGTATTTAGGTTCTCAACCTTAAGTTAAAGCTTATTAATCTTCATACTTTCTTTTGAAACGGCACCAAATGTTATAATTTATGTGTACCATGATAAATTAAATTCGGATTAAGTGATTAAAGAATATGAATCAAAATGAATGTGACCGCAATAACCCATAAATACTTGAGAGAACCGTGATGATAAAATGCGTGATCTAGAAAAAATTCAAATAAAATAAATTACCCCAAAGACAACAGATACTACCAAATCAAATTGGGTTTATTAATTATCTTGGTTACTGAAATAATTATTGAAAAAATATAATCATATGCCAGATAAATTACATCTCAGAATTAGAAGAATAGCATGAGTGGCGCGAAGAGTATGCCAGATATATTATCATCTCGGAATTAGAAGAACAGCATGAATGATGCATCATTTAAGACTTGAATCATTAAAACTAAATATGACTATCTTTTTGCATCGACGCGAACGAAGTCTCTTCACAAAGAAATGTTCATGATTTAGATTGCAGATGTTCAGAGTCCTTGAAATTGCACGATATGAAAGGTGTTACTGCTCTGGTTGAAAATTTCAGAGCTTAACAACATGTGCAGGTATCTTGTCTACAGGCACGAATAAGTGGAACGAAACATTTAACAAAATAGTTCTCCAGAATGATGTCTAGTTAATGAAAGCAGCAAATATATTGAGTCTTCTTCCTGTCATTTCATTCGAGACAAAATGGATCTTCAGGTATTTGCGTAAAGCATGGAACTCAACAAAAATGGCAAAGTCACGAAAAAGGTAAAATTAACATCTCGGCTAGGTGAAAACAGCCCAACCAAGGGCGTCCTACCTCTACGAAAGCCAGCAGCAGAAGAGAGAAACCTTCAAATTCGCCTTGTAATTTAGCTTCAGTTGCAGTTAGAATCTCAAGTTCCATAATGTGGAGGCTTGCCTGCACAAGTAGGATGTGTATCTTATATACATACTAAAATCTGATTATTCATTGTTTTGATAACGGCTACAGGTTCTAATGGGTGAAGTTCAAAAGTCCAGTAAAATGTCCGAAATCTGGACATCTAATATTCAGAATGATCTAATAGCGGGACCTGCGGATCACCAACACCAAGGGAAAAAAAGTTCCCCTTCGCACTGCAAAATTTAGGAATGGAAAATTATAATACTCAATAAACAGGTGTGCCATACATAGGATTTTTCTGCCTACTAACTGGGATTTTTACATGCCACTTTCAAACAACTGCTAGCGGTAGGTAATAGAACGTGGCCAATGAAAATACCTTATACTGATGTTAGTGGCGATCGCACTTTCGGCCTTTGAGTGGTTTGATGAGTTAGCATTTTTCTAACTGACCTAAACAAAAAAATGAAGCTCCAATGTTGTCATGCCTACATGCTATTTTATTAGATTTAAACTGATAATCTAAAATTCGGAATTGCTGAATGCCCGCGATTCCTGATTTCGGACTTTGTACTGTGTACTAAAATTTATTAACTTCTTTTTTGTTATTTAACATGTTTCTAATTATTCCATATTTAAATTGTTGCTTACTTTAGAAAGTAATTCCAATTTTCTAACTTTAAGTAATTGTTTTTTTTTTTAATTTTAGGAATTCAGATTGATTTAGCCATAAAGAAAACAGAGCAAATTACAAATATTACGGCGATTACAATGCGGTTGTTAAGCTGATCCTAATTTGTAGATGGTCCTGCCTTTTGTAACTATTGAATGCTCTTCCTTAATATTATAAGCTCAAAGTGATATTACTGTTTAAAATCAGTGAGCATATAAAAAATGAATTCAAATAATATTTCAACATCACTCAGACAACTATAGGAAGTCACATACATCACTTATAATTTATCAGACAAAATTTGAAAGTTTTCCTTTTGTTTAATGTATCACTTATTATACTGAATTCAAAAACTTCCAAAATATAATCGGATGTAATGAAATGAATCATTCTGAATTACTCCAGGTAATTGAATAAATTACATACTTCGATAGAGAAGTTACTTTTAACAGTTCAAAACATTGTAAGGTATTTCTCCCGCCTTCTTCGCATGCCATCGTGGTGTAGTGGTCAGCACGCTCGGCGCGTATTCGAGATGTCCGTGGTTGGATTTCCGGCGACGGCATTACTCATTTTTCATCTCTCCTGCTTTCAAAAAAATACCTAATGTCTCTATAGTGTCGCCGAACAAAAGGGTGGTGGATGATGATTCTCCACCACCAGGGTCCCTTTAAAAAGGGGGTATATATAAGGTATTCTCTCGCCTTCTTAGTATGGCTTCGTGGCGTAATGGTTAGCATACTCGACGCGTATTCGAGAGGTCCCTGGTTCGAGTCTTGGTGAGGGCACTGCTCATTTTTCATCTCTCCTGTTTTAAAAAATGCCTAATGTCTCTACAACATTGCTTATTTTACATTTTGTGTTCATAGACAATGGTGATTTATATTCATAAACAAGATGATTATACATCTGTTTTTTTTCAGAATATTGCATTTATTGCTGCTATGTCTCCACCTAGAAGAAGTGAGAGTAAAATTTCTCAACCACTTTTGAACCGTTTTAATGTTATTAATATAATATCACCACAGGTAAATCAGAATGTTTTAATAATTCCCTACTGCATCTTTTGTTGCATAAAAATTAAAGAGTTACAGAAGGTATTTACACATTTTAGAACGACTTCGGAGCCGTTTAATTAATTTTAATTTAAACACATTTTTCGCCATTTAAGCGAAAAATGTGTTTCTTTTTTTAAATGTTCGATTTGATAGCCTTTTATCTGGGCTAAAAATTCGCGTAATGATTTCCGTGATTGAAGAGCTTTTCATAAAATTTCTAGGAAAACTAATTTCCATTCCACTTCCACTATTTCTAAGAGTCCATCAATAGTGGTGGATTAGCGCTTAAAAGAGCTCTGAGAGACCAAAGGCAAAATACTCCATAGGTGAAACATAAGGGAACTTTGCAAAAATACACTGGAAAGTTATCTATGCTCTTCAGTACAAGTGTAGTATAAGTATTTTTTTTAAATATTCGAGCTTATAGCCTTTTTTCCGAACTGTAAATCTGCATCGTGATTTCAAAGATAAAAGGGCTTTTCATAAAATTACCAGGGGTCCGTTCCTCTTCCACTACTTTGCAGATTCTGTCAGTCGTTGTAAGTCTGCGCTAAGAAACAGCTGTTTTTTAAGAGATCAAAGGCTCATAAGTGAAACGTCATAACCCATAAGTGAAACGTCAGGGGACTTTGCAGGAATACGCTGAAAATGTATGAATTCAATACCCATACCAGTCCTTATTTTTTCAAGGAATGCAGTGGTATACTTTTCGAAGTATAACTTGTTGCTTTGTATTGACGAAGTTCCACTCTTTGAAAGTCATTGGGATAAAGAAATGGAATTTCGTCTGTAATTACCGAACGTAAAAATTTGTTTTGATAGTGCGTAGAGTTGATTTTACCAATTTTTTTACTCTTCACATTTTCAATTTTCCATTGAAAGAGAATCCTCTGACAATTATAAACCCTTTACAGAAACTTTCTTTGCATTGATGGAACCAGGTTTGCAAAATTTTTCTTCATCGTTTTCGATAATAAATAGACCTTATATTGTTGCTATCATTTAGGCAACAATATAAGACCCTTGACGCTTCATCAAGGGTAACAGTTGTGACCCTTGATGAAGGGGTCAACCATCAAGGGTTCAACTGTGACCCTTGATGCTTCATCAAGGGTCACAGTGTATTTCCATTTATCTTCTGCTAAACAGTTTTCATACAGGGTTCTATAAATTGTTCTGTGTTAACCTACATGCCTCGGCAAGAGCTGATGAACGTTGTGTCGTTTAGCGGTTTTTAATTTGTAAATCTTGAGTTATTATTTTATTGCTACAGATGCACTTAAATACTTTACAACTGATTTCTGCATCAGCGAATTTTCTTTTGTTACGAACGATTTAACTTTAGAAATATTAGAAACAGTGCGCAACTTTTTCAGGTATTCGTTTGGAATATTTCCATGTAGAAGTGATGAATGACGGTTTTCCCCTTTCCGATTAATAATGTTGCGTATTTTGCGCTTAGAAATTTTAATACCCTGCATTTCACAATGTTTTTGAGTTATGGAATAGGAACACTTCTCTCCGGAAAGCGTAAATCAAAGCCTTCTATCCACACCTTGCTTTCATGTAAAATTTTGAAAGAAAAGTAAATTTAAAAGTAGCATCCATATTTCTCATTTCAAATAACAATCCGCTACAAAAATATTTGTTCGAAAACATTTTCTTTTTTAAAAAATTCTTTATCGAAATTGTTCTAAAAATGTGTAAACACCCGCTGTATTTCGTTATTCCTAAAAGTTTGGAATATCAAATATGCTTATAAAAATATATATGTTTTGTAATATCCTAGCTAAAATAGAGTTCTTTGAATGCCGGAATACTGAAGAACTATGTAGCGACTGTTCGCTTAGTTCTTGGGTGCAAGTAAGAACTCCAAAAGGCGGGTTAAAACAGTACGTATATGATAAGAAGAGTGGGAGAAAATGCGGAGACTTGAATCAGTATACTAACTCGCGTTTGGGTCAGAATTTCACAGATTTCGAATCTTTAAAAATGAATTGTAGAGATACAGATGCAGAAAAAAATTAAATTATTGGCGAATGATTCGAAACAGAAGCTGGATGATGCAAAAATTGACCTTTTATGAGCGGGGGATTGAAAATATAAAAATATCGTCAGTTGGTCTCAAACTGTTGATCTGAACCTCTAGATTATCGAGCGCTGTTAATACTTTTTTAGGTACTAATAGCTAACGTTTACATGAAAAAAAAGGAAATAACATTTAAGCTACTTAAATTGAAGAAGGAAATGTTCCTGCATTTAAAGACTGTGTAGGAGAGATGACGTGAACAAACGATTATGTATACAGATCTAACATGTTGAATATATGTGCTGCGTAGGGTCAGGAAAAGTAAAACTTCTGAAATAATTTCATAGTTTAAGATTTCACAAAATTTGCAGTATGGTTTGTTTCGCCATTACTATAGAAATTTCTGTTTCACTTCGCTTCTTAATGAGTAGACATTAACGTAATCAGTATTCAAGTCTTTAGGCAGATTTTTGTTTCTAAAAAACAAAAGGTCTCTTGTAATAAAATTAAGGAATTTATTTTGAAAAGTGTGTAGCTTGTTAAATTTTCTTCTCCTCTGCCATAGTATCTTTAGTCACTAATCACATGATACATTGCCAATAGTGTATAGCGGACGCGAGGCATAACATATGCTGTGGCAAGGCGCTAGTTTTTACTTACTCTCAGGAGCTCTGCTTGAAGTTATGTACTATCTTCTGTGTTTTACTAATCGATACTAAATCTACTAATCTAAAATACGGGCTAGTCCTCCAGATGGGAACTGGGCAACATGTTGACGACCGCTCCCCGTAAAAAAAAAATCTTGTTACGAATTCTAAAGAAGAAAATTTTGAGCTGCCTTCCAGGAAACGACATGGAAAAGATTTAAAGGCCATGCGATTTAGTGCACAGAATGTTAACACTTTATAGTGTACTAATGGACTACATTTATTGGTTGAGCAATCTAATAAAGGTAATCAACATACCCGCTATACAAGAAATGAGATGGCTTGTTGAGGGACAATTGAAAGGAAGAACCATTTACTGTATTACAGCTGTGATAACGTAAATAATATCTTTGGAATGATGGTGAACGAGAGAATCGGACATCTGATAACTGATTTTTTGGGAACATCTTCCCGAATTTGTAAGATTCGAATGACAGCCAGATTCTTTAACTATAGCTTTATAAATGTACGCCTTGCAAAAAAAAAAATGGGGGGGCTAGTTTTATATCTTCTGTTGTCCAATTGTCGAAATTTAATTTAATTCGACCAATTGTCGAAATTTAATTTGCGTTTTCTATGTCTCAAAAGCGCGACTTAGGATATAGTATATTAGATTTATATGTAGCATTGTTCTAACATATGTATTTTGACACAAAATCGGACTTTTTCTGAAATAGTATACATATTTTTTCCATATTTTGATTCTACAACTCAAATGATGCCAAAATGCCAAATTTGTAAAAATTGCTCGAGTAGTTTTTAAAAAATTAGCTCTCAAAATTTTAGCTCCTTCGTGTTAATTGAATTTGGTATATATTTATTAATATCTCTTTTTTTATCAAACTTATTTCATTCTTCCTTGCACATTTGGAAATTTAGGTCCAATCCAAATAAAATTCGCCCATTTCTATAATTTATTTTAAAAATTTGTATTTTTAAACAATTTTTATAAATTTTTTTAAAACAATTTTGAATTGCTTTCGAAATCATTTTTTATGATTTCCTTTAAAAATTTGTATTTTTAAATAATTCTTATAAATCTTTCGAAAAGCAGTTTGAACTATAACCTATAAAATTTTTACCATCATCTTAAAATAGATGTATTTCAAAGCATATCTGCAATAATTTAGAGCTTTTGATTCAAAATTTCCTAAGCTATACGCGAATTTACATATCGGCCCGTTCTGAAATCTGGCATTTTGTTATGAGCAATAATAACGCCAAATGTGGTTTATGCACTTTATTAAAATTATTTGCAAGTATGAACGATGACTTTTTTCCGCTCGTGTACAATGAAAAAAAAAAAAGAAAAGCAAATAGGTTTTTATAAATTAAGAAGTTCGCCAAGTGAATTATTCTTAGCGCAAACTGAAAAAAAAAATGCGCCAAAGTGAATTTTTAAATTTCTCAGCAAAAAGAAGTTCGCCAAGTGAATTATTCTTAGCGCAAACTGAAAAAAAAATGCGCCAAGGGGAATTTTTAAATTTCTCAGCAAAAATTACGAAGTTTAACATCTTGTCATGATTTGAGTAGTAGAATCGAAATATGGAAAAGAAATGTATGTTATTTCAATAAAAGTCCGATTTTGTGTGAAAATACCTATGTTAGAACAATGATATATATAAATCCAATATACATCATAAGTCGCGCTTTCGAGACATGGAAAACGGAAGTTAAATTTCGACAATCAGTCCAGTAGAACGAGAGATATAGAGCTGTTTTTTTTTTTTTTTTTTTTTTTTTTTTTTTTGTGCAAGGTGTACATGCACCCACAGAGAATAAGGAGGAAGAAGAGAAAGAACATTTCTGTGAGGAGCTAACAGTTTATAGAACCTGTCCCAGGCATGACATTGAGATCATAATGGGTGACATGAATGCCACAATCGGTTAAAGTAAGTGTCTGAATTCAGACAACTAGTGGAAGGAATATTCTACGCGAGGACAAAGAAAATGGATAGAAATTCATCTACATTGCTACCGAGAATGGTATGACAACATCCAGTACTTTTTTATACCATAAAAAATACACTAACTTACTTGACAATCCCCTGATGGAGAGAGGCAGAACCTCTGAGATTGATCATATACTTACTGATTCTAGACAGGAATCAGATATTAGCGATATAAAAGCTGATCATGGTGCTGTTTATAGTTCCGACCGCTTTCTCGTAATAGCCAAAGTCAGTGCAAAACTGTATAATGCCCGAAAGTAACAGGGGTAAAACAAAAACATTAAAATTATGAAAGGTTAAAGCACTAGGATACTAAAATTTCAATGTTGTCTCAATGACAAGTTGGATTTAGCTGATGGATGACAAATTGGATCCATTGAGAATATAGAGCGTACATGTACCGCAATTAAGCTATTTTCCATAGTGCAAAAGACTGTACTTTTGGTAAAAGTGAAAATATCAAATGTAAAGATTGGTTTGATATAGAATGTGAGCTTGTTACACAAAATAAAATAAAATATGATCATAAAATGTTGCAAATAAAATATCCAAGGAATTAAATTGAACTTTTTAGACAGACAAGAAGCTTAGAGATGAGGATGCATAAGAACAAAAAATAGAAATTTTCAAACACCTTTTTAAACGTGTTGAACATCTTAGGGGTTTTAATGATGTCAGCCGAAAAGATCGCGGCAAATACATCGCAAACGAAAAGGTCGCGGAGAAAACAACGCAAAGTGAAAACGTCGTCATATAAAAAAAAGTCATGGGAGAAAAGAAAGCAAAGTGAAAACGTTGTCATCGAAAATTAAGTAGTTCAAAAATTTCGCAGTTTAAAAACATCGTCGAAAATATCGCTGTAAGAAACAAAAATACTTATAAGTCGTCGCATGACGATAATATCACACACATGCGTTTTCAGTCTTTAAAAATTTGTATATTCGCATAATGATTAGTGAGCGCAAGAAGGAAGAAGGAATATTTTTACTTTTATGTTTCATATTTTTGAATTAACTAATAACTTTTTGCTGAAAACATAAGGAAATTTAAGAATTAAAAAACTTAAAATGAGTGGAAAAATAATGCTAGGTATAGCAGACTTAACAGAATTTTAAATTTATATAACTAACTGATAAAGGTCTTTCTTTTATAAAGTTTTATTGGTTATTTTTGGCGAAAAATATAGTCTAATGAAGATTAGAAAAGGGAAGACGAGTAACTGCTTGTGGTTACCTCTATTAAAACTTTTTAATTAATTACCAAATTATAAAATTCTCTTATCTGCTAAAAGTCGCATTAATTTTCTACGCATTTTCAGTTTTTGAAGACTAAAATTTCCTTCTTAATTTTTCAGTAAAAATTTATTAGTTCAAATATATGATAGTAAAAAAATATTCTTCATTCCTTCCTGCAATCGCATTATTTTTGACGAACGATGTTCGTATTACAATGTTTTAGAACTGCTATATTTTCTCCTTTCTTTCTTTTCTCGTACGATGTTAGTACGAATATGTTTTCGCCTTACGTTATTTTTTTCCGCGACGTTTTCGCCTCTAACCGTTTTAATAAGAGCAGAGCTTTCATTCATGAAATTAATCTTGGACATAAAAGTTTCAGAAGACGTACAAAAGCTTGTAGGAATGAAGACGGATTAAATTTAAATGATAGGAATGAGATTCTGAACCACTGAAATGAATATTTAGCTTTGAAAAAATTGCAAAGATTGCCAATTATCCACCTGAAACATCTAGCATAAAGTGAAGCAAACAGTTAAAGGCACAACTTATGTGTGCAATTCAAAACTTCACCATTTGCGAGTATTAAAATAACAAAAAGCAGAATTAACACTAAAATTAACATTGGCAGTAGAAACCGCTGAGCCTAGGATTCGGTCAGTTCTCATGGTGTTTCAGCAAAAGCTAAGGAATCGTAGCCTAAGTTTGTACACAAGTTTATCCTAACTAATCGTACACAAGTTTGACCAGCTAGCTCAAACTTTAAAAGTGCAATTTAATTTCGGCTAGCAAATGCCTAACCCTAGACTATTAACTGGCAGCGCTGGGCTATAGAAAGTAGAGCTGCAAGCATCGCTGCTAAAAGAATATATCATAAATCTATTCTAAAGCATTCCAAATTTTCGTCTTGAATACTTTTAAATCATTTGCGTTCTCGTGAAGGCTAGCGAAAAGGAGAAGTTATTTTACATATTTAAATAATAAAAGTTAATTAATTAACATACAGTACCTTATAAGATGTTCTGTCAAAATATATCTTGTCAGAGTAAAATGGAAATCGTCTATCTGCGAGAGAAAATCAGTTAAATTATCATTTTTTAAAGTTTTTTCTTATTAAATGCAGTGTATTAATTTTTTATCTTCTTGGATTATTTATTATAATCAAACTTTTATCTGCAGCAGCTTCTAAAATACTTCAGATGTTTTTTTAAAGTTACGTAATTAGTATTACATATGCATTTTCTTTTCCTTGTGTTATATACTATATATATATGCGTGTGATTAAAAGATCAAACACATTAGAAACAAAGTAACTTAGAATTTATTTTACTACTTCTGTCAAATGAAAGCCAGTTATCATAATAAGTAAACATATATTCATAAAATAAGTAAACATATATCACTTTTTCATTTATTAGCTTAAATTTTCTCATTCTAGGATCAAGAACTGAAACGCATTTTCATCACACTGCTTCGAAAAAAATTTGTGGAACCTTCGTTGGACATTCGTCGACTGATCAATGCTATAACTTTAGGGAGCATAAAAGTGTATAAATCTGTGATGGAGATTTTTCTTCCAACACCTGCAAAACTGCACTATTTATTCAGCTTGCGAGACATAAAAAAGGTTTGCAGTTTGTCTGTCTTTTGATGGTTTCCTAATATGCTTTATAAATCGGTTACTTAGGACGTTAAAAATTCTTATTGATTAATTTAGAAGTCAAACAACAAAAATCAGCGTTATATTTTCAAATTTTCACAGGAATAGTTTCCATAGTTTTTATCCAACCACCATCCTCAGCTACAAAAGCGCAAGTGAACGAGATAAGGTATAATGATTAGATAAGATAAGATAAGAAAGCCTGGACAGGAGACAAGCTACTATCGCCATCTGTTCACGTACCTTCAGCCTTTAAAGAAATTATGTTTTAGGTCTGGTTTCATCAACAGATGGTGCCAGTAGCTTGTCTCCTGTCCAGGCTTTCTTATCTTATCTAATCATTACATCTTATCTCGTTTATTTGCGCTTTTGCAGCTGAGGATGATGGTTCATTAAAAACTATGGATGCTAGTCCTGTGCAAATTTGAAAATTTGAAAAAAAAAAAAAACGATGCACCAAGAAGGAGTTATCCGAATGGGACGAAAATCGGTAGAAGTGATGATGTACATGTACAGCAAAACAAATGATTACAGTTTGAGAAAAATTGGATGATTTATTGAAGTGATAGAGCTTCACAAAGTGAAAACGTCAGTAACGCGTTTGTCCACCTCTGGCCCTTATGCAAGCAGTTATTCGGCTTGGCATCGATTGATAGAGGATGCGTATGTCCTCCTGAGGGATATCGTGCCAAATTCTGTCCAACTGGCTCGTTAGATCGTCAACATCCCGAGCTGGTTGGAGGGCCTTGTCCATAATGCTCCAAACGTGCTCAATAGGAGAGAGATACGGCGACCTTGCTGGCCAAGGTAATGTTCGGCAAGCACTAAGCAGTAGAAACATGTGCAGTGTGGGGGCGGGCATTATTTTGCTGAAATGTTAGCCTGGGGTGGTGTGACATAAGGGGCAACACAACGGGCCTTAGAACGTCGTCGACGTACCACTGTGCTGTAAGGTTGCGACGGATGACAACCAAAGGGGTCCTACTATGAAATGAAAGGGCACCCCAGACCACCACTCCCTGTTGTCGGCCTGTCTGCCGGAAGACAGTCAGGTTGGTATCACACCGCTGTCCGGGGAGTCTCCAGACTCGCCTTCACAGGTCATCGGGGCTCACTTCAAAGAGGGACTCATCACTGAAGACTATTCTACTCCAGTCAATGACATTCCAGTACGAATGAGCCCGACACCACTGCAAACGGGCTTGACGTTGTACAGAGGTCAATGGTAGTCGGCGTAAGGGGCGCCGTGACCTCAGCCCCCTTTCTGTGAGCTGTTTATGAATGGTCCTTACGGTCACTGAAGCACTAGTTGCACGTACAATCGACGATAATGATGCATCTGGGGCTGTGAGTGACGCTCTGATGATTCCTCGGTCTTCACGTTCTGTCGTTTCTCTAAGCCTACCGCTTCCTTCTTGACGCTGTGTGCTGCCATGGTTCATCCATTCCTGCCAACATCGTCTAATAGTGGCATCGCTCCTGCTCAAATGTCGAGCTATTCGCCGATAAGACCAACCGGCTTCTTTGAGCCCAACTACACGACCTCTCTCAAATTCTGACATCTGCGCATATCGTTCGCGCACTTGTATAGTAACTATGCAGTAACTATGCACCTGTCGCATAGTTACTGTCTACCAGATTACACGAAATGAAATTCGTGAAGAATTTATGACCTGGAATAGTAATTTCTCCTCTTAAATATCCTGCCAGTTGCGCAGATCAGATGCGCTGTAGGGACAACCGTTCATTCATTGGCAGCCAAAATGTAAAATTTTGCATTTTCTGTCGAAACCTGTATGCATATCAATTTGTGTCCAATTTACTAAAATCTTCTCTGTGCATCTTTTTTTTTTTTTTTTTTTTTTTAAGAGTGTACATGCATCATATACACCTTGGTTCTCAGAAACAGTATGCAGAATTTTTTTTGTCTAAGAGTGTATAACGCTGATTTTTGTTGTTTCAGTTCTAAATTAATATTTGTTCGACGTGTTATTGTAACTTTTCTTATTGATTATTTAGAAAAATAGTTAGTGTAATTATTCACTTTTTTCTCCTCGTTATGCATTCTTTCCCTCGCACACATGATTTAGAAATTTGTTTTATTTAAATAACTTCCTTCTACAAAATTTCCAGTTTCTGGAATTTCTGAGATAGTTTTTGTATGCACTTTCATTTCAAGTCGTTCAAACTTTCAAAGACCATTACAGAGTCATTCTGTCCTCCTCTTCCCACCCATGAATATGAAAAGAGAAATGGAAGTTTAGGAAATATTATACTGCGAATTGTGTGCCTCGGTTTTAAATAATCCTATTCCAATTTAATTGCGTTAGTTAGTAATAGTAATATAGTAAAAGAGCAGGAAAAATGAACTCATCAGCAGAGCTGAAACAAATGGAATGGCCAACGAAAGTACGATGGCATCTTCTAGAGATTTAGTCTTTTGAATATGATTATCAAAATGAAAGTACAAGAGACCTTTACATTATGTGACAGTGAATATCTCTCGTTCTTCTCAAAAGCCGTAACAAGTATCTAATGTTAATCCATTAATTTAATTATGAGAGTCCATTCCAACCATTAAGGTGTAATTCGTTCTTATGGTACATTTTACCTTCATATTCATGTCTCATTTTCAACACCGAGAACTTCGTGAATTTTGAAATATTGTATTTTAGTCAGTCTAGAAATTTTTATCAAAATATCATTGTGAGCTCAAATGAATCAATAAAACTTCTATCCTTTTAGAGCAATAGTAGGAAAGAAACATTAAAAAACGGCTAATTTATTCATTGGCCGCTTTTTAATGTTTTGTGTTCTTTAGCCGTTATTTAATGTTTTCAGTTATCTTGCAAGATTTAAATTGAAAATGCTAAAATATGTTGCAATAAATAGTGCGAAACCACACAAGAGAACACTTGAAATTGAAACATGTCTGAGATACTAATACGAAATAATATATATATATATAGGGTGTCTCAGAACTACGTTTTATAATTTCTAGGAGAGGTAGGATGCACCCCAACGACTCAGAATCATATAGCAATGCAGGGTCAGAAAGCTTTTATGGCGCGGTAGATGGCGTTGCGCGAAACTTTCGCGAGTTCTTGCAGGGAATCCTCATTTTCCGTAATGACGCAGAAAAGTGGGATGAATAATTGAACACATAGTTTAGCATATGACGCTGCAGATTATAATGAGCCAATCGCATAGCGCTTGTAGGCAAAACTACGTATATCCCATGAATCGTACGCCCAGCCACAGGCTCCACCGGAGGTTAGCTGAAACAAGTTCCTTCCAAAGAACTGCTATGAATCAGGCATTGGACAACGAAGAGAATGTGATACATATATAGAATATAAATACTCAACATCCACTTAACTCACAAAATGAAGTAATTTTTCACCTCCTAGCATGCGTTGTTACAACGCGTTTAGAATATTTTCACTATTAAAATTTGTTTGCTAACTTAACTCCGGCCATTAGGATACTGTAATTTTTTTTATACGAAACTTCTCATGCGAATCATATGGAAATATTGAAATGTACTGCAAAAATTACAGTATTCAAAGTCAAACGTCATGATTTTGACAGAGGTATTTTAGTGTATGACTGAAAATCATTAAATATTTTTAGCAAAGCAATTATCCCTCTGCACCAGCGGTTCTTAACCTTTTGACTAACGCGTACCATCTAAACAAAAATTGAAAAACTTTAGTACCACCACTACATTTTAAAATAATGAATTTTCAATTTCTCAGTAGAAATATTGAATTTATAGCTACAGAATGTCCATAATTAAACTTGAAATTTGTGAGCAGTCTGTAGCAAATACTATACAGCGGAACTGCATGAAAATAGGGTAATGGCAGAATGAAATAATGGGAATTTTATCGAGGAAAAAAAATGAGTTTCAAAAACCACCCCTAGATGGCGTATCACAGCGTTATTGAGAACATTTAAATAATCTACAAAAGTTTACAAAACATGCTCGATATGATGCCCACTATTGTCTGCTACCATCTGGAAGCGTAAAGTCGCATGTTCGACTGTTGAAAGCAGCATGAACTAGAGAATGTTAGGCACATGACGTTGTATGGTTCCTTTAAGATTGGATAGAGATGTGACAGGATCATACTAGACCATGGCCTTGAGGTATCCCCACAGCCAAAAGTCGCAAGGATTCAAGTTAGGGGATCTAGGAGACCAAGCTATAAGAAATTTCTAGCTGATGATTCTGTCGTCACCGAAATGGCAGTGGAGCACTTGTTTCACACGACGGATGATGTGTGGAGGAGCATCATTCTGCATAAATACTGTGGTTGTATCACACCGCCTTGCCTGACGAGCCGGAATAACGGATTATCATAATAATGAAGCGTATCGTTGACCGGTGACAGTGCATGTCACAGGCCCTTCGGCGCTGTGCTCTTCGAAAAAAAACGGACCCACAATGAAGATTGCAGTAAAGCCGCACCAAACCATTACATGCGAAGAGTCGAAGAGTGTAATGGAATTTGCAGGATAAAATTCCCATCATTTCATTCTGCCATTAGCCAATTTTCACGCAATTCTGCTGCATAGTTTTTGCTACAGACTACTCGCAAATTTCAAGGTTAATTATGGACTAGCTGTATATACACTCTTCTGCAAAAAAATCGAAGCACCATGAAGGAAGTGGTTGTTTTTGATGAAATTGAATATGTGTATAGCTCATACACAGATAATAAAATGATTAAAAAATCAAGATCATAGTACCTGTTCACGGCTCCCAATCACCCGTTGAGTGTTCAAATTAGTAGTTGGTCGAACCGCTCCTGATGGCAATGCATGCTTGAATTCGTCGAGGCAAGGAATAGCAGAGGTTCCTAATGTCATACTGCGACACATTCTGCCAGGCATTCATCAGTTGTCGTTCCAGATCTGCGATATTTTGCGCCCAAATTTGGCGGCCTACCATGTCCCAGACATGATCAGTTGGTGAAAGGTCTGGTGACCTTGCTAGCCAACGAAGAGTATCAACCGCACGGAGATAATACAGAGATATGCAAGCGGTATGTGGCCTAGCATTATCTTGTAGCAAAATGGTCCCAGAATGACGTGCCATGAAGGGTAATGCTACCGCCAGCAGGATGATATCAACATATCGCTGTTAAAGATGTACGGAGGATGACTAAAAATGACCTGCTGTTATAAGAAATAGCGCCCCACACCATCATACCAGGGTTTATATCTGTATGCCTTTGTGGCTGATTGAGAACACTGGCCCTGCCCTCTCCAGACACGAACAGGGTGGTCATCTGCTTCAAGAGTGAAGCGGGATTCATCGCTGAACACTATACAATGCCAGTCTGATGGCAGCCGTGATGATTGGCTGCAAGACCATTCCAGACGACTCCGCTGATGTTGTGGGGTCAAAGGCAAATGTCTTAAAGGCCTCTGTGAGCGTAACCCCTCCTCAGACAAGCGCCATGAGTTGATGGATAGTACCACGGGAGGTATAGACGTGGCTGTAATGCGTTACCGTTGGGGCGGTTCGGGCCTGGCGAAAATCATCGTATTTTGCCTTGCATTTGTGCTCCTTGGCCTTCCAGAGCCTTCATTTCATCGGCAATTTCCTTGTAACAACCATTGCTGCCAATATCTTTGCACAGC
The DNA here is from genome assembly GCA_000611955.2 of Stegodyphus mimosarum. Taxonomy (NCBI): domain Eukaryota; kingdom Metazoa; phylum Arthropoda; class Arachnida; order Araneae; family Eresidae; genus Stegodyphus; species Stegodyphus mimosarum. The sequence continues at coordinate 179,768 of KK119487.1, forward strand.
AGTGACTGTACGCTGCAGGTGACCATCCAGCTTCACGGTATAACCACCCAGCTTCACGCAACCCTACAATGCGACCACGTTCGTTTAGTCGTTCGTTAGTCGTTGTCTGTAAGGTCTTCGATATCGTTGTAATGGCATCTTTAGTACCTTCTTTACGGAATTACAATCGCGGCAACAAAAAAAGATACATTTTCCGCCTCTGTTACTGGTTTTATACTTGTGAATTGCGCACTGGAAATGCTTGCTATGACCGCAATTCCTATTCATTTGCCTTGAAACTTTGATCATTTGCATGTTCGATCAAGATGTTTTTGCATACCAAAATTCGTCGCGAGTCTTTGGTGCTTCGATTTTTTTTTGCAAAAGAGTGTATATATGTATTATTTTTTCATTTTGCACAACCTATTGGCTATTTGTATTTAATATGCACAAATAAAAAATATTAGATACAAGATTGGTTACCATTTTAATTGTCAAAATTTAAGTTATATTTAATTTTAAAATTTAGTGCAAAATTTGCGCCTATTTTAGAGAGATCAATTTCTTTATGCCTAGTCTTATTTCACTTAGTTAACCGTAATTAGGATCATTACACTTTTATTTTACATTTATTTTTGTTTTGTATTCATTAGCCGTGTTTTAATGTTAAAACATTTAATGGTTTTTAATGTTAGTTTTTTTAATTTCATTAGCCGCTTTTTTAGTGTTTTTAATGTTAAAACATAATCTTTAGCTGCTGGTGATAAAAGGTTTTCTCCAATAGCGTAAGCCTGCCCAGTCTTGGCGATTCTTATGCTTACTAGGTAACTAGCTTCCAAAGCTTTTCCACTTGAAGTAACAACACTTTTTTTTTATTTGTTTACTATTTTTGAACTCTGATAATTTCCTCTTAAAATATTCTTCAGATTTTAAATTGGCATGCCTAGATTCCGAATGTCTTATTTAAGAAACAATGGTTTCATACATTTATAAGGTATTTCTCCCGTCTTCTTCGTATGCCTTCGCGGTGTAGTCGTCAGCACTCTCGAAGCGTAAACGAAAAGTCCGTGTTTCGATTCCCGGCAAGAGCATTGCTCGTTTTTCATGACTCCTGCTTCCAAATAAATCCTAATGACTCTACAAATGACTCTCAAAGTTTCCCTTCTAGAACTCGATGTTTAAACATTTCTTCCACTGGTAGAATTTGCATTCCTCACGCGCGCTACCAAATTTAAATACACTGACAATTTAGGGGAATGAAAGCTTATAGGAAAGGAACTTAAAATTAAATTTAACTGGTTATTTAAAATAAATGTAAATCCCTACACTTTGGTTGGATAATAGTTCACCGCGAACAACACATTGAGGTTGAGGGTCCATTTCACCTCCATTCCAAGTAAACCCAAATGATAAAGAACTTTCATTAGATTTTCTATAAACATTTTTTTTTCTTTTCAATATTCTTACTGTTAGTAGAGTGTCCTGGATGCATGACCTGTGAATAATCACTTTTCCACTTCGTCAATCTTAGCCCTTTTTCGATTTTTAAAATCTAGGTTTATTTTATTATTTTTTCATAAATATTTAAATACCCAATATATTACGAGTTCTTCGAAAACAAAGAAAACACCTGCTGTTGGAGACAGTAAATAGACGTAAATAATTATTATAATTGAAAGTAGAGCAATATAAGCCCGGAAATGATGGCGATATAAAGTGCAGACATGCTAATAAGTCCATCAACTCTAAAAGAAATAATGAGACATTATTATCGTTTTATAGGAACTTATTTTTATTTTCTATTAAATATAACATTCATTTCTATTACTCCTTTTACAAACACAATTTATACGAAGTTTGGTTACGTATATGACTAAAGGAATATTTGTAAAAATAAAAATGGATTATTTTGCTAAAGTCTATGAGCGGCTATTGGACTTGAACGAAGCTCAGATCGCATAAATTTCCTAGTATTAAAAAACTTAAACGGAATGTTGGGGTATTTAATTTTTGAATTTAATAGTTAAAAATACTGTGTGTCTTTGCCTACCACTTATTTTTCTCTTGCTTCCTACCAGTGGTACGCTTACCACCGTTTGAGAATCGCTGCTCTGCACTGTTCCGACTCACAGATTCCTGTATGATGATAATTTTTTAATTGAAGCTTATATTATCACAATTTCTAGTTATTGAAGGCTTAATAGTCGGAATAGTTCTATTTCTAATAATTTAAATAAGTTTTTCAGCTTTTGCTCTGTTTAGTTCTTTCTATATATTACAGCGTTATTTATTTCCTACAGTGGCAATAATTAGTTCTTTCTATTTTTAGGTTTTTTATAAATTATTAGATGTTAATCCTGAAAATGCTAGTGATAGAATCACAGTGACAAAACTGTGGTTTCATGAATGTACACGTGAGTTTTCTGATAGATTAATTGACATAGATGATAGAAAGACATTCTTGAAAATTCTGCATGATGTAATAGAAAATCAGTTTCTAGTGAAAATGGATCATTTGTATTACAAAGAGCAGGAGCCAAAGTTTGGTAAGCCAGAGTTTCTTTATTTTTAACTATCATGTCAAAGACTTATAAATACATATTGCATATTCATGCAGATAATGAGGAAAACTCGAATTTTATTGCAGCTGTATAGTCACGGCTGGTTTAGGGATCTCACAATACGCGTAATTGTTGGTGCCCAAAACTTGAGAAGGGACTCGTGAGAGGTTTTCGCATTAGATAATTTTTCGTACATTTGCTGCAAATACCTATCACTAATTACATTGCGACTTTGTTGAGAAGTATGTGAATAACATTTGACTAGAACCACTGTATAACAGGTTCAGGTAAAGATAAATAAGTGTAATTTCTCACTGAAATAGGACTTCTGTACTTTAAATTCTCGAAATCAAAATTGTTAATCGGCTAGGCCATGTCGACTGTTTCTTGTTGGGTAGGTGTCCAGGAAAACTACTGTTCGTTTCCCTCGTTTAGAATACAATAATATTTAAATGCCTTTCTTTGGAAGAGTAGAAGATTGTGGTAACTGGTAAAGCTTTAGGGGGCTCTCATTCATGCTATCTGATTTCTGATGAAGAACCAGTGACAGAAAAGGAAGAAAAGTTCCACTGTTCTGAGAAACCGTTTGGTTGTCTTTGGGATATAATTGATTTCACATGTGTGTTTTATTTTACCATAAGTGGTTAAAAGAGTAAAGAAGAAACCGTCTGGTTGTCTTTGGGATATAACTGATTTTACATGTGTGTTTTACTTTACCATAAGTAGTTAAAAGAGTAAAAAAGTCTCTTGAAAACCAAAGAATTCTGTATGCTAACTCAAACTAATTAAAATATGACTATTTCATTAATTAGAAATTTCGTTCAATGGGAGCTATATAAAAACCTATATTTTACTTCTTACAGTACCCATCTCACTCACTATACAAAAGTTATATCCATAAAATTCTATGCCTTTATCTTTAAATTGGATGCATATTGTGTCTAGATTTAATATTTAAGGAAATAAGCCAACAGACTAATTAAAATAAGACTAATTAAATTTCAAGGAAACTTCATTCAAAGTAAACAAACTAAACTGATTTTTTTTCTTTTCAAATCTCATTGTGAAACTCTCCAACGAATCCAGAATTGATACCAAGTCTGCTTTCAAGACTGTCACTTTCAAAAGCAAAATCTATGGTAAACGTTTTTAGGAAAACTGGCTGTATGTGAAGATAACAAATGCCGAGTATTCATATCTGAAATCAAATCAAAATTATAACTAGGAATTTTCAGAACGGGCTGTTAATTGCTCAGTCGTTGGATGTTATGGTATCACTGCTCTATAAATTAAACGAACTGAACAAGAACTGCATCTGTATATTGAATTTTATTTAACCTCGCCACTAGTATTTACGCCTATTAACTTATTTATCACCTTAATTTCAGTAAGATCGAAAAAACCTCTGTCCAGGAATTAAACAATAATTCTGCAGAAATAAAAGAAAATGCAAATTTTAATAAATGAGCAATTTTTTTTATTCATTGTGATTTTTAACCGTTCGCATCAGTCAGCTTCGATGTTACTTTAATTATAAAAAAATTGAAGAATATTGAAAAACGAGAACTAGAAACCGATAGAAATTAAAAGGAGAGAGAGAAACGTTTTAGCATATAATAATCTTTTATAAAAATTATATATTTAAAAAAATTTGCTTATGAAGTTTTAGATATAAATTTATATTTTTAAGATTGTGGTTTAAATTTCTCATGTATTAAATGCATGTTTTAAGATTACAAATGTATATTATAAGAAGGGTTTGTAATTATGCTTTTCAAATTTTGGCAAAGTGTAAGATTGTTGGAGAAAACGTCATTATATGAAAGCAAATCAAGTAAATGTTCAAAGGAAAAACAAGACGACAGTATGATTGTGAAAGGCAATGAAACGGGAAATGAAGCGAACAAAACCCCGGAAAGCAAAGAGAATCTGGGGAAAAAAATTAAATAACTGAGAGAGAGCAGAAGGTAGAGCAATAAATCTTACAACAGGAGTTATTGTGGAAAACATTCATTAAGTGAAAATGTAAACAAGGAGAAAACAGATGAATGAGAAGAAACAACTTTAGATATAATCGTATATAATATACGAAATATATTACATTAGGTGTTTACAATTTTATTTACAATTCAAAATGAAATGATTCGTGACACTGAATAATGTAATAGTATACAGAAAGCATACAATTTTGAAGAGGACCTCATTGTGAGGCCTCCAAAGTCCAACATGTGGGGAGGCTCGAAATTACATAAATCAGCCCTCTGCACAGTACTTTCTCTTATAATTTTCCGTTATTTATAAGCTATATCTTGTAAAGGAGACACAGAGAATTATAATTCCAGTAGTATTGGGAGTGCTACCAGCTCACTGAAAACAACAGTCTAAAATCATAGATTTGTCTCTCACGAGTGTCCTTTTGTATTTTTGTCAGAGATGAAAAATAAATTCCAGAATTTTCTCGTAATTTCCATTCTATTAGCTATACAACTTCTGAACTGAAAATACTAGATCAGCAAAACATTTTTCAAGGAGAGCCACTTTCATAAATTTGAATGTTCTGCGCGCCACCTGAATCTCCTCTCCTTCGGATGCAATTTTTTAGCATATTATTGCTACCAGTGTACTTACATTTTAAAAATATAATAATCGAAATAAATTTTATTTTAATTTGCTATTAAGTAACTGAATTAAGAGACGAAAACTTATATTCGATTCTAATAACTCAGAGCTATTAGAGTTTGGATAAGCTTTATTTAATTAAATAAAAAAATTGTATATATACTAATTAGATTGAGTCTGAGATCTGCACAGCCATCAAACCTATTTTGATTGGAAACCTAGGTGTAACAGGAGTAAGCAGTAACAAGTACGTTATACAGTGGTTTTTTAAAATATTTCATCAAACTTGTCTTTGAAAATAATTCTTATGATGATCCATATTATGTAAGCGCAGCAATGCCCAATCGAAACGGGTAGGGAGAGGCTATGTGCACGCGTTCCCTCTTTGCTAATTAATGAGAAAAAATGTATTACGTAAATCTTGATTTAAGGTACAGTAATTGATCACTTTTTAAATGGTTTTATCTGTTTATTTTGAAGTGAACTGAAATTGAATTTCGTCAATCGGCCGACTAGAACGGGAGATACAAAGCTGTCTTTTTTTCTTCTTTTTTTGGACTCGGTGTACAATAGGCACTATGTAACGGAGACAACTACTAATGGTTATTACGTAGGAAGGATTTCAAACAGTTAATACAACTCTTAGACTTACAGACAGACGATGAATCAACAATGCGTATAGTTTGTGATTGGCTACAAAAATGCAGTGCCTGATGTGTAGTAAAAGGATGATTAGAAGTACCACATTTTGTAACCGGTAATAAATTTCACAAAATATTAGTCTTGGGAGAAAAATTGACAAACGACTGCCATATATAATTTCCAAACTCTGAGATTTTCAGCTGAAATGTGACATACTCAGTTAGTTAATTTTTTAAAAATATTTTATGGAAATCTAGAAAGGCCACAAAGGCAAGCTTCGAGGACCACATGTAGGTACTGCACCACAGATTTAAAACCATTTTTCTAAATACGTTCAAAATCAAATAGCTTTTCTTACTAAGTCTGGAAGATTTCAGACTGTGATAGCTCTTCTACCAGAGTTATTTAGAAAATTTCATAGATTAAATTGTAATAAGATAACTAAGCGTGTAAATATTTATTAATTGTAGAAAGTAATGCAAATGCACAATAAATATACACAAGTTTACGTTACTACAAAATATAAATTAAATATGGTTTAATAATAGAAAATAAAGGTGAACAAATATAAATAATGCAAAAAAATTATTTAAATATTCAACAATTTTAAATGAAAATTGTAGGTCATTCTAGCATATATTCAATGCTCGATGTATGACAAGTAAAATGGTTTACCAATGTAAAATATATAAAACTTCTTGAGTAGGTAATGAATACAACTTAAAAGTATATGTACTGTGCAAAAATGGAACACTATAATATGTCCTAAAAATATTACCATTTAATGATATTGTATAACGAAAATAATGAGTTGTGAAATCATCATACATTCTAACAAAGAGGGAAAACAATGTATATCCTATTTTTTATTTTGTCTAAAAAGGGGAACCTGCTTTTTATAATTTTGAAATCTCTGTCTTCTCTATGTAAATTTTATAAAATGCTACATTTACCAACTTGTGTCTTCTGAACTTTTTTTTTACTTTTTTTAAATTAAAAAGAGAAAATTAGAAGGTATATATATATTATCTCAAAGAAGGGGTAAAAGAAAGAACTTAAAAGAAGGGCAGATAAAAAATACGCATAGGTAGATTTATTAATATTACAAAATTATATACTTGTAAGTATCTGATACAGTTATTATTTTAATGCTTTGCTTTATCAATGCGTATGCAAGAGCATGCAAGCATGAAGTGCATGCAAGGGCTATCTGCCTCAGGGAAGGAACACGTTCAGTGAGGACGTCCTAAGAGAAACTAGCTCATCTTTCCTATTGTTGTGAGTACTCTTCTTTTTAATTTTACATGATATGTTTCTACACATCTCCTGCAGTATATGAGCAAAATTTCTTGTTCGGCTATATAATTTAAATGCATAATGTATAATTTAAATCCTGTTTACTAGTAAAGTCTTTTAAGAATAAATTTTTAAAAAAGGTAAGAAAGGAGGAACTCATTTTCTCAATTCAGATTGAATGCAAAAAATTATATGGGTAAATCAAAAATTTCTAAATAAAATGCTGGTAGAATGAGAAGTGCATTAGATGTAAAAACGAAAGTAAATGTGACGATATTAAGGAAACAATTTGTTAAATGGGAATAAATTTTTGTGTTTTGAAGAGAACTTATTTAAAAAAATGTCTAACACATCTTCTTGTGATATATGTAGCACAGTTCTGAGAAGTTCAACTAAATTTTACTCAGTTTTTAAAAAACCAACATTTAAAAAAATAAAGGCTTGAATAGTGAGAGTAAAATTCATTAAAAGTGTGCTATTTTTCAGCAAACTTTATCCTAAAAATTATAAAAAACAATAAGGGAGAACATGGAACACATGGAAAATTTCTTCATTTTTTAACAGATAAAAAATTATAATATTTAATTTTCATTAGAATCTCAGTTCTTAGGTATGACAGCATGCATGGGAAATTTCATTCATTTAATAATACTTTTTCTACTTGTTTAAAAATGACACTGATAAAAAATATGTTATTTATTATTGTTTTGAATAAATTTTAAATATATCCAAAATTAAAATTTGCTTTCCTTTCGCTTTAGCTAAATTCTTGTATCCTGATAAAGGTTATAACGAAATAGAGAATTCTGAAATGTTAAAGGTGCAGTTTGATCAATACATTGAAGCTTACAATAAGCAAAATATTGGTTCACCCCTTAATGTGATTTTTTTCAAAGATTCACTTGAACATCGTAAGTATATTTTATCTGAAAACTTTAGTTTTTTTTAATAATTTTTTGTAACAGAAGAAACCTACGCATAGTGATAAAAAAATTTTAATTTTATATGATTCAGGCCAAACCCACATAAAGATATAGACACAAATCATTTCCTTTCTAACAGTTATCCTAATGTGAAATTCACTTTTTCCAATATAAAATAAACTTACATGTTAAAACTGTGCTTGAATCACCATTTATGATGGTTAAACAACTCTCAGATTTCTTTAACATATTCTTTGTATTATGAAATTTTGATTCTTTCTGGACTTCAAAAGATGTTTATCTAAAGAACTGAAGTCTCAAGAATAAGAAGGATGCATAAAAAATTACCATCCAAGAATTTAATCTTGTCATAGATTTCCATAAGCATAATTATGTTTTGCATTATCATAATTTAATCAGTTTCTACTCCCTTTAGTGTCTTTTTGCCGAGTGTGACCAAAAGTAAACTTTCAATTTTGTGCACCGAAAAAATCTGCCAAATTTCTTGTTTTTGCATAAAAACTGTAATTTTAATTGTAAAAAGATTTTTTAAAATTGTTTTAATTGTTTGGTATTTATATTTTTCTATATCTTTCAATTTTTTATATATATATCTTGATGTTTTATGTATTTTTGCCTTGTCGCGAAGTGAGAACTGAATTAATTATATGAGAAATATATCTGTAATAAAGTTCGAGGAAATAAATTTAAATGAAAGGCAGAAAAAAAGTACGTATAGTTTAATACAGGGTGCTTATAAAGTCCCGGACCCATTTTGATGTTTAATAACTCATAAAATAATAAAGATAGCTTAAAATTAATAACATAAATGGTTAGATAGACTCAAAAAGTTTCATTACCCTTGCCAATGAACTTCCACGTGTGTCCCCTTCGTCGCAAGGAAAATATCAAGCCGATATTCAATTTCACGCTAAGTACCGGCAAGCATGTCGGCATCCACAGAGGCTATTACAGTTGTAATTTTGGCTTTTAGGTCATCAATGTTCGATACTCTCCCCCTGTTCTAACATCACATACAAATATACTAGAACAAACACATTAAAAGTAAACATAACATTGCAGTAGTTGCCAAAACAAAAGAGAGAAAAATGCAATTAATAAGCAGACGATATGTAGAAAAGTACAGATATTTAGACTGGAAAATGAAATAATCTGAAATAAACCACACGCGCAGACGATATTTACAGAAGTAAAGATATTCAAACCTGAAAAGGAAAACATAAGTTATTCCATCAATAAATGCCATAAGTTTGTTTATATGTTCATTATTTTATAAGTTACTATTAAACATCAAAATAGGTCGGGGACTTTATAAACACCCTGTATTCCGTACAAGAAAGTCATGTGATGTACACATCAGATTTTTTTCTTTAGAAAAAGTGATTTTTATTTGTATTTTGCATACGATCATAATATTGAACTAAATAATTTAAAAAAAAAATGTGTTCATATTCTATATAACTTCTTTTCTTAAAGTTACACGCATCATAAGAGGAATAGAAAATCCATTTGGTAATATGCTTCTGCTTGGTTCTGTTGATACCGGACGTCATACATTAAGTAGACTCGCTGCATTTATTTTGAAGTATCAGCTTTTTGAGATTGTAGTAGAAAAAAGATATGGATTATCTGAAGTCAAAAGAGGTAAATAAAATTAAATAACCTTATTTTGATTTTAAAGTGCAATAGAATTTTTTTAATTAATATGGGCGAATACTATGTCTAGTAATTCAGAACTGATATAAAAGTGGTCGCAACTATTAAAATTTTTAAATGTTAGCAGTTTCTTCACTTAGTGTAAATTCTTAAGTTCTTATCCATACCTTAGTAAATTTCATTTTATCTAAAAGTAAGTATTAACTAACACCAAAGCATACTTTTTACACAGGCAAACGGGAAACATGTCCCAATCATCCATTTTCAGAGTGGCCTCCATATCCTCTTATGGTATTTAAAATATTGTTACTTGCCTACGGATTCGTAACGGATTGAATGCATACAGAATTGATGATAGCTTAATACAGAATTGATGATAGCTTAATACAGAATTGATGATAGCTTAATACAGAATTGATGATAGCTTAATACAGAACTGATGATAGTCCCCCGTCTGCGGTGAAATTTCCAGTACCTTCGATTTTTCGAAATTGGTGAAAGGCATACACGATTACACTGGTATAGGACCAAATATCGCCACGTTTGGTAACTTTGAAGATTTTCGTGGAGTTTGGCGACAAAATTAGTCATCAAAATTATCACCAACTTAATTGTATCTTCCCAATATTTAGCTTAATGTTAAACGGACTTAACCCTGTAATCTTCTTTTTCTGGAGAAGCTTCACATTTCTGAGGCCTTTCAAAATATATTATACAAAATATACTATAATTTACATATAATTTTGTTAAAACTATTTATATATATGTAATATTTCAGTTATTCGAACACATCGTGGGTGAATGGTGAGGCTATTCCATTACACGTTTTGGCAGATGGTTGACGAAGCTGGGCTGATTGCACCACGGAGAAAAAATACGACTCAGGACTTTCACTTTTAACAGCATATCTTTATTTTAATTAAGAGCAGATGATTTTTCCCAGATGAAGTTACTAAAATAACTTACTCAGTAATTGAACTATTAGATACGACTGACTTTAATACGTCATAACGTTCTAACAAAGAAAGAGGAGCATAGCGAAGGCGTTAGCAGGACGAAGGCGAGAAGGCATCTGTATAGGAAAACTTATGACGCAGCATTTATATGAGGAGGTTATGTAATAGGCGCGAATGTTCCGGAAGGTACTGGTCTAGGGCAAGATCCTGAATTGCAGAAAATTAATTAAAGGTTGCTAATTCGCAAAGAGGAAAACCATCGTTATTTTTTTTACATATATATATATATATACAAAATTAATGATAATATGTACAATTTTATAATTTTAATTAATTTTATAATTTATAATTCTAAGTTTTAAAAATATCAAATTAGAAACAGAATCTATCAGAAGGAAATATTTCTTCCACATTTGAAAAAAAATTGATAATTGATTATAAGAAATAAATATAAATTTTTTATTACGATAAAAAATTTAACTGCTGTTATTTGGTCTAATCTGTTTAACTTAACTAAAGCTTCGGGTTAAATCATGAAGAATTCATTGGGCTTTCCTCCTCTTTTTACTGTGTTTTAGAAAAAAAAAAAAAACAGATCCTAGTTTAAAAACTTATAAGTTTATATTTTATGAAGCACATACTAAACTGAAACTTGGAAAAAAGGGCACAAGAATGTACGTTTTTGTTTAAATAAATTTGAACAAAAGATAATGAAAAGTTTTTTCATGAAATGCTTTGTACGAAATGTATTTTATATGAATTTTGATTTGCATTGATGCCATCTACTATACGGAAAAGATTAAAGAGAGGAGCCTCTATGACAGTTTTTGATTCAGAGGCTTTTGTAAATCAGAGCCTAATTAACACGTATTTCTTTACGTTATTTATGATATTAATAACATAAAACAGCATTTTTAAAAATAAGCATGCATATTGTGGCAGTTACACTTGTTATCAATGGTTTATTTCATACGTTGGGGTTCAAACTTCATTAAATACTATTGGGAGACTTTCAAATGGATAAAATGAAATAATATTTAAAAAAATATATGGAGAAGATTGTAATCTATATATTACTATAAAATTCCATCATTACCTTTAGATTTCATTTTGGATGCAGAGGATAGTTAATACAAAAATAGAGTCAGCAGTTTTGCAATTAACATATTATATGGCACAAGAAGCATGTTTTATTTATTATGCTACAGTATGAAATAACATTTATTGCAAAATGTTATTAAAAGGTAGGGATAAAAGTATTTTTAAATGATGCTTTTTTGTTCAGATGAACGATGTTATTTTCGTTATACTGAATATAAATGGAACAATTTATATCTGATATTTCTAATTTAAATTAGTAGTGACTAAGAACTATTAAAGGAAAACAACAGCGCATGTGGTATTGAAAGTTAAGGAAAGAAAATCATTTTTTTAAGCTGTTAAATAAAGTTCTGCCTTTTCTATTTGAGTCAAAGATTTAAGAAATAATAAAGTAGAGTATTATATTTAGTAGCTGTTTTTGAGGAAATTGAAATTTTACCGTATTCTATGATTTATGGGAAATTTTTTAAACAAAACTAGAGTGGATCATAATAGTCATTAGTAAACTTTATTTTGTGTTCAACATAAATTAACCTCATTTACTAAAATACTTTTTTAGATTTGAGGAAATTGCTTCATACTGCAGGTATCAAATCTGTACCAATTCTCTTTCTTCTTTCTGATACTCAAGTGGTTGATAAAGCATTTCTACAGCATCTGAATGATATCCTTACGATTGGAATACCCAGTGATCTTTTTATGCATGAAGAATTTGAAATGGTTTGTAGTGCATATTTATTTGCTTAAGTTATACATTCAACAAATATTTTATTGATTACTGTGTTTTTGGAAAATATTCTTATTTTGGTCCGAAAATTTAAATAAGTAAATTAAAGTAATAACAGTTGCAGTGTTTTAACAGACAACCACCCTTGATAATGTGGTATTAATTACAAAGAATAATATTTTTCTAGTGTGTAGAGACTTCTGTTTTACTACATGTTTAGGATCTTATAACCTGCAGAAGATGTTATGGTTTATTTCTGAATATTATAGAAGAAGGAAAGGTACTTAACGTATTAACGCAACCATCGTGATAACGGGAACCTTTCGAACTCTGGGAAACTGCACATAATAATTCTTCAGTTTTGACGACCATTTTCATGTGCATTTCTTTTATTCCAGATTCCAGTGGCTTATATACATAATACAAATTTTATATACTACGTTTTTGCCGTAAATTCAGTTTTAAAATATGCGCTTGTAGCATTTGCCTGCAGTGGAAGAAACTGGGTAAACTTTGTTCAAGAATACATATTTTGCCACAAATTTGCTAACAGAAACAATGCTTTTGGAACTATTCTTAAAGCGATCGGCGTGTTTTTTTGAAGAGTACAACAGAAATAAAACTGACAAATAAGTAGACTTGTAGATTAATATTTAGGATTAATACCTAATTAAAATGTGAAATGTGTGTAATAATATTTAGAATAAATACCTAATTAAAATGTGAAATATGTATGTAATAATATTTAGAATAAATACCTAATTAAAATGTGAAACGTGTATGTAATAATATTTAGAATAAATACCTAATTAAAATGTGAAATGTGTAATGTAAGTTATCATTTTTTTTCTTGCGTAAAAAATAATCAGACTTTGTCGAAATGGGTGTATTAACACGTAATACAAAAGAAAATTCAGCTAAAGCTTTTTCAGTGCAGTCAAACTTCTCTATAGCGAACCCTTAGATTTATTGAACGCATTCTTAATCCTTTCTATAGACTTAATGTTGTTTTTTCCGGCTATATCCAACTTCCAGATGTATCTTCTTGTTATTATTCCTTTGATCTGAATTTGATCAATTCTATTAAGTTCATTTGCCTTCATAACTTCCAACACGGAATTAGGTCTCTTCAGCAGATCATCATGCACGAAGGCAGCATAACTAAGATGTTGCGAAGTAGCTTCATGGCTTTTACATTTGGCACAAATGGGAAATGTTTTAGTACCACGGGAATATTTAAGGGTCTTTAAATGCCGTGAAGTCAACAAAGCCAGAGCCGTTTGGTCCTTCTTATCGCTATTTCAACCAATAGGAGTATCAGGACCTTTGTTTCGATACCATGAGTGTGTCGGTAGCTGTCTCCAAGAATTACTAATTAAAGCCTTCCTTATCAAGTATAAGGTAGCATTATCCTGAAACAGGGAAGTACCCTCCTTTGCTGATATATCAGTTGTATCATTATATTTTAGATTTACATGAGATTGTATCCATTGTAGCTTGAGAACAGAAGAATGGGACAAAGTCTTAAGTTTTTCAATAACTTTAATTCCTCTTAAGTCTCTAATATTTCTCCAGTTGGCTACGTATTGAATTACACTTCGGCTGTCCGTAAAGATCCAGGTTTTCCTTGATAAACGCTGGTCTGAAACATAGTCCAAAGCCATATCAATAGCAATCTACTGAAAGCAGAAAACGGAACAGTAATCGGTACTTCTACTCTTTAGAGATATTTCTTCCACTCCAAATGTAATCAAAACCAAAGCCCCGCTACCAGTGTGTCCAAGTTCATTCTTACTGCCGTCTGTATGCATCAAAACTGCCTCAACAGGTATTCTATTAATCACTTTCAGAGTAGCTTGTCTTAAGTATTCAGGAGTTAAGATGACTTATTCGTAACAGTTAATAACTCTGTATGAAAAAGCACCAGTCAATGAGTCCATAGGGGATGCGATGGATTTTAAAGAATTAAATTCAACAGAAGAAGATATACGTCCGGTTCCTGTAATACATCCAGTTTCTTAGCATGACTGAGGGGACTGTTCCTTTTTAATCTTTGACTATTTTTCCAATCATTCGAAATGATTGCAGTACGCTGTTGATCACGAAAACGTAAAGAGGTTCTAAAGTATTTATCAGGATTAGGGATACTTCTTAGCCGCAAGGGTTGCAAATCAGTCTTGTGGAGAACGATTTCAGCTGGAGACTGTTGTGAAGTCCTGTAATAAGGCGGGTTCCGCTCAATTGTACCCTTTCTAATTTCTGAAGCTTTGTATCTGAGGCGATATGATAGATTTGAAAACCATATTCATGAATCGGTCCAATGAGGCAGGTATAAGTTGCACTTAGGATAATGGTGTCAGCTTCCCAGTCGCAACTAGAAATAAATTTTAAACTCTTTCTAGCCCTAGATACCAGTAGATCGATGTGCTTATTACACGTGATTTCAGAGTCAAGACAAAAACAAGATATTTGAGATTCTTCTCACACTGGAAGACGTGACCATCTAGGAAAATTATCAGACTGTAACTATATAGCTGTTTGTGTGTTATAAAGAGCCCAATTATACATTAACCCCCCAAGTCCTGATATGCAACCTCATCATGGCGGGGGGATGGCACTGGACGGAATGGGCGGAGTATGCCGAGAGATTTTACTCCTGCTAGGTCCACCTTAGGCGTGAAGGCTATTCGATTATGCTCAGCTAATGGAAGCACTGGAGCTAAGCAGGCAATGGAGCAAAGTCAGTCTTCTACCTTCGGGTGCTCGGAATGCTATAATTCAACCGCAATATTCGGGACCATGAGCAGACTCGCATGCGCCATTCAGACCGATTTATTTACAAAATAGGAAGATAGATATGAATCATGTAGTAGAGATTTTTTTCCGTTCTTTTTTTTTTTCGTGTTGATTTTCACTGTGAGTAATCTAATGTACTGATCATCATTTATAATTAACTGTTTGATTACACTGTGTTTAATTTTAAGCATTTATTTATTTATTTATATATTTCTAAAAATATAAGTGTTTTCAAAATTTAATTTTGCT
>KK119487.1:195684-213954 GCA_000611955.2 Stegodyphus mimosarum
GGATTTTTGAACTAATATATGTAAATAACACCAGAACTAAAATATTTTGTTTTGAACTAATATACACCTTGGGGGGGGGGGGAATTTATTTTATAAAAAAATAATGAAAAAAATTTCTTTCATAAAAGAACACAATATTGGCAAATGTCACGTTAAATCAACTATGATCGGAGGAAATTCCGGTCAATTGAGGTGGAAATCTCTTGACCTTTTTTTTAACTGTAAAAATAATTCTTCATTATTTTTTAAAAGTAAGCAATGAAATATGCACTATTCACGTAAGTTTCGTATGTTAAACAAATTTTCAATGTCTTTGGTTCCGAGCGTTGGAAATCAATGCGAATCTTTGGGCTTATTTTTACGAATATGAAACAAAGGCGCGAAAAACAACTGACGATAGGATCAACCAATAAAAAGAAGACTTTTCCGTCTTTTGTCAGTAAATTCCTTTTTTCCAAAGCAGAGCGAAATCTCATGTAGGCCTCTCACCCCTTCTGGACCATCCTAAGCGTTTTGACAGAATGGCAGTCAAGATTGCGTTTTCTGCGTTCGAACTATAACAGAAGCTATTCATTCTCTCTTCTTGACCGTGATTAGTTCCAGATGTATAAAAATTGGATAGAACGAAATATGTGGATATCTTGCAGTGAATTTTTTTTAAATTTTATTTTTCAAATATTTTCCCGCCATTTATGGAACTTTCAACTGAAAAATTACGTATAAACCCATAGATTCATCCTGTTTAGGGCACAAAACTATCAAAAATCAATTTTAGGGTTACTGTTCTTTTATCACCCTCCTCTTTCTCTATGTTCTAAACAAAAGGCTATGGAAGGCAGATGTAGGTCTGAGTCCTTGGAGAAACAAGACGCACAATAAGCATATATTAAGAGATTCTACTGTCAGACACTGAACCAAAGAAACATTATCAATTGAGCTTGAATCGGTTATTCCCTTCGAATTCTTTGACTGCGTGTCAGACAGCACTGTGTTCACTTATTCATATCTGTAAATGCAAATTTCAGATGGAAATATGTCACTGGAGAGACTGGTCTAAACCAGGACTTTTGTGCTGAGAAATTTTTAGTGTGAAATTATTAACGTATAAAAAACAAATTTTGTATTAAATAAACTGAAAAAAATTAGTATTAGCACGTAACAATATTAATTAACTTTTAATATATTTTTTAAACTTAAATTACTATTAGCATTTTCTGGGAGATGTCACAATGGTAATTACTTTCAATGTGGGATTCTTCAATTAATCTTTTACACTTTTTTGAGAGATTTAATTTTTTTTTCTTATACAGCAAACCACTCGATGTAACAACATAAATTTTTGGTCACTTGAAATTCATTACTGTTGGATTCAACTGAAGTTTCGAAAGAAACTGATTCGTTATCATTCAGAATTCTTAAAGTAATTATCAAAGCATATGAAAAATTATCCGTAAATGCTTTTATGCATTATCTTTGAAATCAGGGAGTATTATCTGATGTGCAATTTTTGAAAGCTTAATAATCTTTATTCTTTGTGGCTAATTAAATTATTTTTCAAGAAAGTTTCACATTACATAGCTTTCTACGAATAAATGCAAAAATTGTTTTATTAATTAACCCATGTACAAGTTGCACCCATAAAAAAAAGAGAAATTTTTTATAAGAAAAAAATTATTAACCTTCAGATAAATGTATCTCCCTCAAAACAATTGTCAAAGGAATGTATATAATTTTTAACGTTCCTTCAGGTCATCGAAACACTGTTTATAGGCGTTGGAATTAAGCGTTTACGTTACATTTGATTCAATATTTGTAACATTTGGTTTAATATCCGAAACGTTTTCAAATATCTGTCTTTTCATGGACATCTTAAGCTTCGGAAAAAGCTGAGAAAGCTTTTAAAGAAAGGTTCTTAAGGGGATTCGATTCCTTAAGACATTCGAGACCCTGTTGAAACAAAATGCAGAAAGGAAATGGAAGTTGCCTCGTTGAATCATTTTAACGAAACTGTTATCTTTAAAGAGGGAAGATATGAAGTTCAATTGCTTTGGGTAATAGAAAAGGACCGTTTAAGTCAAAATTTCGATATCGCTAAACAACGTTTAAACAGTATGACACATCGGTTGATACAAAAGGGCAAATTCGACGATTACGAAAATGTTTTCACAGCTTGGTTAAATGACGGAGTTATAGAAGAAGTCCCTGAACAGGAACTGGATAATCAGTGCCATTATTTACCGCATAAAAGGGTGGAAACTTCGACTACAAAACTGCGACCGGTATTTGATGCTTCCTGTAAAGACCAAAATTCTAGTTCACTTAATGATTGTCTAGAAAAGGGGCCAAATTTGTTGGAACAAATTATTCCTATAATTTTAAGATTCCGCAGGCATAGGAGTTATTTCAGACATAAGAAAGGCATTTTTGCAAATGTCGGTGAATAAGAGTAATCGAGATTTCTTACGATTTTTATGATGGAAGGACTGACAAGAAAGAACTTAGAGTTTTTAGACATAAACGCGTTGTTTTTTGATTGAATTGCAGTCCCTTTTTATTGGTTGCTGTATTAAACCAGCACATTGATCTGAATTCGTCTGAATATTCTGAAACAGCAGAAAATTTAAAAGAATCATTCTATGTACAGAGGCTGTTCGCACATTTTTTAGACGATGTATATTGTATTCACAAAACTAAATTACATGACATTCTTGTGTTTAAAATGTTCTATTTGACATCCCTTATTCTGAACTATCTTTCGACACCGCAATTTCCAGAATAATAATGCCTTTTGAAGTGTCCGAAGAGGTATTCTATCCCATTCTTCCCGAACAGCTTTCCAGAGTCCTGTTAGGGTTTTGGGACAACGTTTGGATAATGCAGTTTTTAAAAGTCCGAAATCACAAAAATCCATAGGTGACACATCGGGAGATTTAGTAGGGATATCAGTGAAGGGTATGGGCCTTGATACCAGTTTTTTGTTCCATTTTTTTTAGGAATTTTTCAGTGGATTTTAATGTGTGACTGCTAGCTTTGTCCTGATGGAGTCTCACGGATGGATGGATGGCACTGTGGGTAAAGCGATGGTATTTCATTCAGAAAAGTTGGCGATAAAATATTAGTTCCTGATAGTATTTGGAGTTAATCTTGACATTTTCTTTGCACTCTCTTTATTTTTAACTTGCCATTATAAGAAAAACCAGCAACAATCATGAATCCCTTAGAAAAACTTTCTTTCGATTCTTTGAACCGTGTACTTAAATTTTTTTCTCCCCTTTTATGATAATAAATGGCTCTTTTTTTGTTACAATCATTTAAATACACCCACGCTTCATCTATTGTGACAATTGTTTTCCATTTTTCTTTGGATAAGTGTTTCTCATATAGAATTCTGCAGCGTGTCCTGCATTGAGCGATATGCTTTGGAAGAAGACGATGCACATTGCGTTTTTTCGCTTTCTTAAGATTTAAATCAAAGTTTATCATTTTGTTTATAGTGGACACCGAGCATTTTAATAATTTTGCAACTTTCGTTTGACTAGGAGGATTTTCTTTTAACATTAAACAGCGTACCTTTGCAATAGTCAAAGATGTCCGTTTTTTCCTTGGATACTTGTTTGGAATTTTTGTAATACTTGTGGCTCCAGGTTGACGTTTTTTGTCCTTTCTTGTTGATGATATTACCTATCGACGTTTTAGATGTCACAAAACCATGACTCTCACATCGTTTTTGGATAACGGAGTATGCATATTTCTCTTCGGAAAGAGCGTAAATGTAGCCTTTGAACCACTGCTTTGTTAAATTCGCAATTTTTAATAAAGACAAAACTTTCAAGCCACAGACGATAATTTTGACTTTTAAAAACATAGTGCAATTGCAATTACTTCTTTTGCAGCAAACGAGTTTTTATTACCGCTTACCAAAATCGTCTAAAAATGTGCGAACAGCCTCTGTAGATAATTGCATCACATCTGTTTTTGATGAGGAAACACTCACTCGATTCATCGAGGAATCAAAACAAATATTATATTCTGCTTCACTGGATCTGAAAGGTTGGGAGCGCACTCCTCTTTTGAAATCTAAAGACAATATAGAACCTACTTCAGTGTTGGGAATTTTGTGGGATAAGGAAGATGACAGCCTTTTCTGTGATGTGAAGACTGCTACAGACAAATAAGTAAATCTTACTAGAAGAAACATTATCTGCGTTACACCTCATTTTCGATCCCATGGGATTTCTTTGTCCCATAACGCTCACACATAAACTACTTATACAAAAAACATGGTTGCTAAAAATTCGTTGGAATGCAAATATACCCCAAGACTTAAATTCTATTCCTTGATTGATGATTTGTAACTTTTGTCCTATATTAGAATTCCAAGGGCTTTAGATATAAATGGAAATAAAAGCCTTAGTGTTTATACGTTCTGCGACGCAAGTAAACAAGCATATGGATGTGTGATTTATTTAAGAAAAGAAACGCGTGAAAATATATTGGTGTATTTTCTCCTAGATAAAAGTAGAGTGAGTCTATTAAGAAAAATGACCATTAATCGTCTACAACTGCTAGCCTGCTGTATAGGAGACAGCCTCGCAGCTCTTGCTTTACAAGCCCTCAAATTAGACAACATTCCTAGGAACTATTGGAAGGATTTGAGCACTGCTCTTTCTTGGATCCAAAGAGATAACCATTGGGTACCATTTGTCGCAAATAGAGTAAAGGAAATACGAAATGTTTCATCGAAATCTGAATAGAGGCATATTTCAGGAAATTCGAATCCAGCGGATATGCCATCTCGACGGTGTTCGATTAAGAGTTTTGTGAAATCTCGGGGGTGGCAAGGGCCAGAATGGCTTATGAAGAACGACGAAGATTGGCCAACTAGTAAAGTGATTACTAACGAAGAAGAAATTACGAAAGAAAAGAGAAAGAATATTATTTCAACTTTGGCTAACATCATCGCTGAGAAATGGTATTTGAATTACTTTTCGAGTTACTTTAAAATTGTGAGAGTGATTTCTCCGATTCTGAGATTCATAAATAATTGTAGAAAAGAAGAAAGAAATTTTGACAGAACCCTGAGTATTAAAGAACTGGACATTGCTGAAAAGAAATTATTGAAGATCGTTCAACAAGAAGCATTCTCTAATGAAGAACAGTCGAAGGGACATTTTACTTTCAGTGATGAAGAAGGAATTGTAAGATTGAAAATGAAGATTTAGAAAAGACATGACGATGAAAATTTCCGGTGCCCCATTTACTTCCATCCAGACATGAATTAGTCAAAAGAATAATACAAGACTACCATTTACAACTTTTACATGCAGGTACCCAAATTCTTTTGACCAGCATTAGTCAAAAATTTTGGATAATATAAGGAAGAAAAACTATACAAAGAGTCATATCGAAGTGCGTTCGGTGCGATTTCGAGAAAGCTCTTGATACAGCGCCTTATCCTCTCCCAGAAGATCGAGTTAGAGATGCCTATGCATTTGAGGTGACTGGTGTCGACGTAGCAGAACCACTCTATGTAAAAGAAAATAGAAGGGCTTGGATCTTGCTTTTTGCCTGCGGAGTTTACCATGCGCTTCATATAGAATTAATCGAAATCTTATCGACTAAAGGATTTTTTCGTTGGATTTCAAAGCTTTCTAGCACGAAGAAGACGGTCTAGAGTAATATACAGCGATAACGGCACAAATTTTATAGGGGCAAGGAATCTACTCCGATCTGTTGACTGGAGCCAAATTAATAGAAGTTCTTCGACAATGAAATTCAGTGGAAATTAAATCCACCAACCGCAGCATGGTGGGGCAGCTGGTGGGAGAGACTGGTTCAGATGATCAAGGAATTATTGAGAAGGATCCTGGGAAAAGCATTACTCTCATATGAAGAAATGTTAACTATCATATGTGATGCAGAAAAAAATATCAACTCCAGACCATTAGAATACGAGTCAGAAGATTCCACCAATTTATGTGGCACCGATTCTGTTACCAAAGACTGTCAAACTGAAAATTCTAATACGAACATTCAGTTTAGAAGTTATGGTAGAAAAGTGTGAAGTCAAAGAACTTTAGTTAAATTTAATTTGTTTTCAGTACTACTATTTTTGTTTTCACTTTTCTTTATTCATTTCTTTGAATTTTGTATACAACTTGATTTTATTCGATTTTAGTGAAGTAATCTATTTACTAGTATTTTTCAGAAATGAATTTTTTGAATGTTATTTAAAGAATGTAAGTTTGGAGTATATTAAGTAAGTTTAAAATATTCAAGATATATGTTATGCCTAGGTAAAGTTCTTAATTTCTGGTAAGATTTAAATTTCTCATCTTATATTGCTATTTCAATTTTTATTTCATACTTGCTTGAATTTTCTCATACTTTGTCAAAAATCAAAAGGTCGGAGAAATGTTACAACTCGAACTCGAAATGAGCGAAAGCTTCCCTTTTGCCAGTGGCAACGGAGAGTCAAAAACAAACTTTGAAATGAGCGGTCGTTTACTCGGCTTCTCTTAATAGAATTTGATTCGAATGGGGAATTATCCCCATCTTTTGATTTAAAATTTATCTTGAATTATGTAAATACTGTAATATAACAGATGTGCGTAAATAAAAAGTCATTAAGACCGATTTTAAGTTATTACTCGAGTTTGAATTGGATTTCGGAATCGAAAGCTTATCAGGACTACTGTTGAGTTGATTTTGCAAACATAACTGGATTCCTGAATGGGAACAGGGAGCTTACTAAAAGTTATGTTCCTGCGTGTGTAGAAAATACAACAAAGATAAGAAGGGTTAAAAAGGGTTGACAAAGATAAAAAGGGTTACCCTTTTATTTGCTTCTCGATTTTACAGCCGTTCCCGCACTTCCGGATACAAAGACCAACCACTTGTGGTCTGAACGTAAAAGAATATAAGACTACTAACTAAATAAAATTTAAATAAGAGCTAACTTTTAATATTTTACACAGATGACTAATACTAAGACTGGCCTTTTAAATTACTACGTCTGTGGTACGCAAACTGCGAAAAACTATAATACGTCTTTAACTTTCAAGAGGATTAAAACCTCTGGCCTTAAAGGCGGACAGTAACTGATGGCAAGCTAGCGTCAAGCCTCGTAGGAAGAGGGCTTTCTCTCCTTCCTTCCATTCTGCTCTTGGAAAAAAGCCACAACTTAAAGACTTAAGCGTTAGGAAGTACAATTTGCATAAACATATTTACGCGTTAATTCTGACCGGAGGCGTAAAATAACAGATGGTAGTAAAGTTTTAAAATAAAATAAACGTTAGTGAACTTAAAATCCTTACATACTTCCCGCCAGAGTTAATAAGTTTGAAACTAAGGTCTAAACGACCTTGTTGAAAACTTTTAATTCTAAATTCTAACGCGAAGCCAATCTTTTACAAAAACTTCTCACTAAAACTATCTAACCTACAAATTATGTAAAAAGCAGTTTTACAATATTTTCTTCAGTCACAATTATTCTTCGTCTGTTACATCACCTAAAAAGAGGAATTTCTTGTTTCTTATCGGTTCCTTCCAGGGATTTTGAAGGAAAACTAGTTTAATCAATTTGTCAAGTAATTTAAATGGCAAGTAACATGAGCACGTATATTTTTTTTCTTTTAAGACTCCATTCTTATTTCATTCATACCATTATTTAATTATCTCCCCATGTTCTCTGACCTGTGTTGTAAAGAGAGAAACACCAAACACGGGCGTGTCTATGTACAAGTGTTCAGCACTACCGCCTACAATCAAAACACTCAAGTGTTAAAGTTCAACATAACAAGACCTCAGAACATACCTTACATTCATCTCTGAACACTGAGGTACTATTCTAAAATAAGTGGCTAACTCTGCAGTGTAGCGTCAGACAGCCTAACTACATCATTCATTTCAAATTTAGCACATATTCACCATACCTTAAGTTGCATTTATGTAGTCACTTTCTTTTAACTCAGCGGTTTTAAACGTTTTCATTCATATAATGCTTTCACTTTTAACACATCACTGTACTTTTTAAATCTTAACGGAACAGTTCACATGTATATAAAATACATTAACATGCCATTAATTCTACACATTTGAAAACATACAGTTACCTTTCTCCTACTGAAAGCAAGTGCTGTTTCTTTTACATTTAACAATACATTTCACAAGTCCTTCAGACTAAAATGTATTTTCTTAACAGAATCTTCTAAATGAAGCTTTATACAATATTTTTAGAATATTCTTAAGGTACTTTCTTATACTGTTACAAAATCTTTTACAATACTGAAGTATTTACACTTTACTATTATACAATAATATTAGATTACTCGCGAGTAGTTGAAAAACATAGTAACAAATATATAAAACTCATTTCTCCCCTTTTCGGCGATAAAGGTACAGCTCACATGAGGTAAAACTTCATAAATTCTGCCACTTGCAGTAAGAACGAAAATTAACTTAAAGTTTCAAAGTAACATAAAGTTTTACTTATCGTTTTGATACTCAGACATCCGTTTAGCCGCCCACTCCTGGTTAGCAAGGACCATGGTTTAATCGACACGACGCCTTGTGCGAGTCCGACCCTCAGTCTCGTCCTCAGTCCGTTTCTTTTTGGGCGTGCTTGATGGTTTTGGAAAAACTTCTTCCTTTCCGATAGTTGATTTCCGGATCGCTTGATAGGTGCTGGCCTTGGAGGCGTCGAGACATTTCTCGTCGGCTGTTGTCGAGTTCTGGCGGTTTGCTGTTGAAACTGCTGTTTGCGGTTTTGAATTTTTGTTGCCTTGAGCCTGCAGCTGGCTTTCCCGGGTCAATCTGTAAACACTGCTACAAAGAATCCTTTCTGAGGGTTCACTATTTCTTTTCTCATCGGTACTATGACTGCGGCCATTTATTCTCGCCTTCTTCGTACTAGTAGAATTTCCCTCTTCCTCCTGTTAAAGCCGGTCGTGCCCTCTCTTTTCTGATAGAGGGAATATCTTCCTTTTTTTGTTATCTCCGGTGCTCCATCGGGGGGGGGGGCTTTTCTTTTCTTGTTCCTATCTTTACTTGTGGCTGACTCTGGTGGTCGTTGTTGTTGTGCCATGTGTTGAGATGGTGCCTGCCCTGCCGGATCCTGCAGAAGATCTTGAAATATTCTCATGTTATCTCGATTTTAATACGGCGTGATTTGATCGATATTTGCCTTAATCTTGACGCCATTCTTGGCTCTTAAAACCACCTCTGCCTGGGTTATTTTATCAATAGAAAACGGCAATTCAAACCGTGGGCAAAATTTTGCCACCTTGTCTTCCGCCGCTGAAGAAAGCCGCTGCAGCTTAAGTTCATCATCCCCCACATTATACTTTACTTCCCGTCTTTTCATGTCATAGTACATTTTCTGTTTCTTCTGTGATACTTCCGTGTTTTCTTTTGCCTTCTTAATTAACTTTTGTATATCCGCCATTTGGAATTCAGGGGCCCTTTTTTGAACAAAAAACAATTTGTCCAGTGGAGTTATATTCTTCCTGCCTAAAAATAACTCAGCAGGAGTTTTGCCTGTCGTGTCGTGTTTGGCGGTCCTAAGGGCGAAAGCTAATTCATTGACATAGTTATCCCATTTTTATGAAAATGTTTAACATAACTACGAAATATTTTAACTATGTTTCTGTCGACCCGTTCCGCTATATTTGATATGCGGCCGACAAGGGACCATTTTCAAATGAGGTATGCCAAGTTTTTGACATATGTCTTCAAAATATTGCTTATAAACTGATGACCATTATCCGATATAACTTTTAGGGGCGCCCCGTATTTTAAAATATATTTATTTAAAATAGAATCAGTAACTAATTTCGCAGAGGCTCGCTTTAGGGGAACAATTTCGGTCCATTTACTAAAATGGTCAGCCATAACAAGGAGATACCGACTTTTATTTAACTGACTTTTCGGGAAAGTGCGCAATAAATCGACGCCAATTATTTCATTTGGAAATTCTGATTTAATGCTATTTAGAAACAGGGCCGGGCGGAAATAAACATACTTAACTACCTGGCATGTTGGGCAAGTCCTTCAGACTAAAATGTATTTTCTTAACAGAATCTTTTAAATGAAGCTTTATACAATATTTTTAGAATATTCTTAAGGTACTTCCTTATACTGTTACAAAATCTTTTACAATACTGAAGTATTTACACTTTACTATTATACAATAATATTAGATTACTCGCGAGTAGTTGAAAAACATAGTAACAAATATATAAAACTCATTTCTCCCCTTTTCGGCGATTGCAGTTCAGGAAAATAAACTGCTTCGCGTACGCGTTGGATGGTTTTCCGAATACCACCATGAGCTGCCAGGGGCGAATCATGCAATTCCTGTAATATATATAATCTAAGACTAGCTGGGATAACAGGTCGTATTTCATTGTTATTACTCGTAGTTTTCGTATAAAATAATAGACCATCTATCAGTTCGTAATAGGCCGCCCTGTTTCTTATCGCCACAATATCTTGGTGGCTAACGTTTTCAGGATCTGTTAAATAATCATATATATTTTTAAATTTCGAATCCTTGTCCAGTTCCGTTATTACGGTCTTTGCGGTAATCAGTTGCGAAACGCCACCTTTTTGGGTGTGTAACCGGGTAATCATTATTCTTCTTTCATAAAACAACCGGGCTCGCATAACTACTGGAGATGGGCGTGATAATGTTTTTACTTAGCATATCTTTAATATGCCATTCTATAATTTTTTTAAGACTTGTCATAGCGGTAAGCCTTGTGGCGAACTTGCTGTGAATCTCCCGTATTTATTTCATGCTTGGCCACTCGCGTGAAACCGGAAAAATGTCACTGAACAAAGTAGAAAATTCACTTACCTCTTGGAGTAGTTTTTCCTGCTCCTCAGCTGGCAGGTGTTCGAGCTTCGGTGTGGTGAGGAGGTCCGCTTTCACTTCAGGCACCGGTTTCATTGTCAGCTTAAGAGATGCTTGACTGAAATCTAGTGTTCCTTCGGACACTGAAAGAAAATCTATGCCCAATATTATATTTAATTGAAGATTTCTTACAATAAGGAATATAATTTTTACCTGTTCATCCTTAATGTGAATATACATTACCTATACATTTGCATTTTTCCCCCTGGGCTGCTAAAACCGTCGTATTATCCGAACTGTAGATTCTATATTGACGAAAATATTTTAAAAAAATTTTTTCTGCCACAAAGCTACACTGAGCTCCTGTATCCAAGAGTGAGGTGGCTAGAATATTGTTCACTAACACTTCAATCTTCGGAAGAACTAAATTTTTCACAACAACTGTATTGAACTTGATGGTAAAGGAATTTTCGTGGCCTTCGGATTTCCTCACCCTTCCATCAGCAGAAATCCGTTTTAGTTTAAATCTTCTTTTTTCTTTTCCGCTGTCCTTCAAACTTTTTGTCTGGCTTATTTTTTAATTGTCGACTTTCGCTTGTTGTTTTTGAATATTCAGGTTTCTTTGCCCACTGATTCGCCTTGCTTCCTCAGGCACGGTCTTGCCTCTGCTGTGGCCTTGGCGAACCAAATTGGCTTCATTGCTCGTACCGGCGTCTTCTTTCAATGTCCGCCGTTCTTCTGCTTTTAAACTGGATAGCGAGTTCAAATAACTTTTCCAAAGTCGTCGAATCCCTTAATTAGATAAAGTCTTGTACCTGGGGAAGTAATCTAGGTAAAATTACTTGTATTATTTCAGGATGCGACCGGCTTCCGTAGAAAAGTTTAGATAATTGTATTCTTCTTAAAATGAAGCTTGAGAGGTCCTCAATTCTTTGCTGGTATATGCTGAAGACTTATGCTTCTAATTTCGCATGATTTGGTACTACTGGGAAGGCCTTTACTGACGATGCCTTGAAATTTTCGTAAGTGTAGGTTGGACTTCCCGGTTGGCCCAAGAGATTTTTTCCGATGTACATGAACCAACTAAGCGCTTGACCCCTCAACTCGCTAGTAGCCAAAATCATTTTTTGGAACTCATCGCTGGATACAACATAAAGTGGTCAACTAAATTTTTCAAAACGTTATTCACCGCTGAATTCCCATCGAAGGTCGCTGCTGGCTTCATTGATGCTCGCGTGATCTGGACGATGTACCCGAATCCTTCTAGGGTGGCAGCTGGTATTTCTGAATTTTGGGCCGATACTACTGGTTCATCAACTTCTCTTGAAAGTCGGACATGGATCTTCTCCTTCGGGCGCCACTATCAGGTCTACCGTTTCTTCTATTTGATTTTTCAAACATAACTGAATTCCTGAGTAGGAACAAGGAGCTTACTACAAGCTATGTTCGTGCGTGTGTAGAAAATACAACAAAGATAAGAATGGTTAAAATTATCCTTTTATTTGCTTCTCGATTTTACGGCTGTTCCCGCATTTCAGGTTACAAAGACCAACCACTTGTGGTCTGAACGTAAAAGAATATAAGACTACTAACTAAATAAAATTTAAATAAGAGCTAACTTTTAATATTTTACACAGATGACTAATACTAAGACTGGCCTTTTAAATTACTACGTCTGTAGTACGCAAACTGCGAAAAACTACACTACGTCTTTAAATTTCAAGAGGATTAAAACCTCTGGCCTTAAAGGCGGACAGTAACTGATGGCAAACTAGCGTCAAGCCTCGTAGGAAGAGGGCTCTCTGTCCTTCCTTCTACTCTGCTTTTGGGAAGTACAATTAGCATAAACATATTCATGCGTTAATTCTGACTGGAAGTGGAAAATAAGAGGTGATTGTAAAGTTTTAAAATAAAATAAACGTTAGTGAACTTAAAATCCTTACAAGCTCTCCCAAATAGAATTGTCTGCATTTTAGAATTCGTGGATTAAAAATAACACCAGGCCTAATGATATGAAATTCAATTCTATTATAATTCTACTTTTTAATGATCAACCTTCTAATGTAATAATCAGCTGCTTTCTGATACAACAAATATGAAATTTTGAATTTTCATAAATTGGTTTTTAAAAGAGCTTTATAAGGAATCAGCGTAAAACAGGGCAACGTAAACCGGGGTATTAATGTACATTATTTTCTGAGTCTGTTCCATTGAATGCCATACCTGAGATTTGTACCGGTATTACGATTCCAGCCATGTGTGTTTGAGAAGAGTGCCTCTTATGTAGAGAGCTATTAAAAGTAAGGAAAAATTTCATAAAGAAAGGTAGTTGGCGATACATACCACAGTAACACATCCTAAAACAGAACAGCAATAAGATGTAACAATGTTGTCAAACAGTACTATTTAAGTTATGTTATCAGAAGAAAATTAGGAAATTTTAAATGTAGAATTACGAAGGCAACAAGAAGTAATATTTCTATGGACAACATTTAAAAAACTAAGTCTCATATTGTTCTCTTTTGTTTAACATACCTTTATTACCTTCTCTTATTAAATAAAAATTTGTTTAAATTGGATCATTTAATTATGAAAAAGGACACTAAGCTATTACTAATATCTATCGAACTCTAGGTTTTCTGTGAAATGAATGTTATAGCGCTGAATATTCTTTTGTTAATCTTCGGGAAGACGTCTTTCTACTCTAAGAATATTTTAAATTTAAAAACTAAAACCTAACCTTTACATTTATACATATAGAGCTATTTGTATAAATATTTCATTATTATTTGTTTGATAATACAGTTATTAAAAATCATGTTTATATTTATTTTCAGTTGTATTCCGAAATAAAAACAAGTTCAGATAAGCAACTCAGCAGAAATGAATGCCATAACTTCCTTCTGGATAAAATAAAACAAAATCTACATGTTGTTTTTTGTCTCAATTATAAGTCACCTTTATACAAGTAGGTGGCAAATAATTTTTCTCTTACATTATTATTTCTTTCTTAGGACACTGAGTAATTTTTTTCCAATCTATAATTAATAGAACTGGAGATGTATTATTCATTGTGTACTAGAGCAAGAATCAGAATCTGTCCGTCTTTGAAATTCAAAACGCTTCCTTTATTTCGTGAAACAATGCTAAGAAAAATAATTTTATATGAATACTTGAAAGGGTTTTATTGTTTTAGGGATATAGGTATACAGGGGACATCAGCAAATCTGGAATTAAAAATGCATAAAAAGCTCTGAAAGTATAATTTTAAGCATTATGTTAAAAATTCTGGAACCATGAGAAGAATAATGCTTTATGGATGGAACTTATTCAGTGAATCCACTTTTAGCATTTAATATTACCCCCGGCTGACCTCAGGTACAAGAGCAAGTGCATTTTGTGGTACCTGAAGACAAAATTTCAAAATACCTGGTAGATTTTGTCCCTCCGCTTACCTTTCTTATTACAGGTAGTCTTACCAGTATTTCTCTCAACTGAGCCCTATACGTGAATCTTTTAAATTAGAGTCTTCCAATGACTGACTTCTCCGCTGAACTGGCTACCAGTATCCGAGCGGTAAAGTCGCTAAACACTGGTATTTCGATTAGGCAAACGAGCTGGTTGTATGAGATTTTAGTGATGTTCCTAAGTTATAACGTAAATATGTGCCATTCCTGAGAAAGTACTCTACAAAGTTATCTCTCCTCTTAAGCAGATAGACGTAGCGCATTTTGGCATAATCCAATAAGTTCAAATCCCATACTGGCATATGTGACTGACTTTCTTCATAACTAACAAATCGAGATCCAAAATGACTGATTACACGCTATACATGAAAATGTTAACTATAAGAATAAACGCAAACAAAGCAAGATATTATTTTTACTAAAACAATATCAGACTAACAAACGTGAAAGAAAATTAGTTGATAATTAACCAAGCAAATTTTATAGAGATAACCTCATGCTGTTACTTATCATCCTTCTGCTAAACATTTTAAACCGTAATTTTTCATGAAAAATTATCAGTATATAAAAAAAGATTAATTTATTAATGAACTTTGTTAATTATATATGTAAATTTAAAATTAAGTGCTATAAGATGCATTAATTTTCTACTCATTTCCAATTTTTAAATACTTAAGTTTCCTTCTTACTTTTTCAACAAAAATTTATTAGTTCATTCAAAAATATGAAATATAGAAGTAAAAATATCCCTCTATTCTTCTGCGCACTCAAATCATTTTGTGAATATGCATTTACAGCTTTAACCCCCCCCAAAAAAAACATTGTGTGCGATGTTATCGTCATGCGATGATTTGTAGGTACTTTATTTTTTTACCACGATATTTTCGATGACGATATTTTTAAACTGCGAAGTTTTTCAACCGCATTATTTTCGACCACGATATTTTAGAACTGCCATATTTCTCTTTGCTTTATTTTCTCCTGCGATGTTTTGTACCGCGACGTTTTCGCCTTGCGTTGTTTTCTCCGCGATGATTTTGCCGAGATGTTTTCGGCGGACACCCTTCGAATATAACGTTCGCTCTGCAGTCCACGTGAACCTTGTTCTCTTTCTTTTTAGAACCAGCAAGGGTTCCACTATCTTGGCAAAATCCTTTATAAAAGATGGATAATATGAGCACATACATGCCCACAAAGATGATAATTCTTTCGTATTATTAGGCAGTGTTTCGCAACTCTTCATTGCTAAAATTTTGGAATTATCTGTTTCTATCCCTTTTTTCGAAATCTTATACCCAAGGTATCCAAGTTCCTTAACAGTGAATTTACATTTTGTGGGATGCACCTTGAGGCCGGCTTCATATAATAGGGGTAAAACTTCTTTTAAATGATCTACGCGTTCGTCCATAGTTTCACTTGTAATAATAATGCCATCAAGATAAATAAAAGTACTTTTTCCTACGACGGGTCTTAAGACGATATCCATAATTTTCTGGAATGTAGCCGGAGTTCCGCTTAAGCCAAACGGCATTCTCAAAAAGACACATACTGCCTAATTCTGTAATAAAGGCAGTTTTTTCTATATCTTCGGGTTTTACTGCTATCTGAAAATATCCTGACGTCAGGTCAAGCGTTGTCATGTAATTTGTCGATCGTATTTTTCGAATTAGTTCGTCCATAAAGGGCAGGGGATACACGAGATATTCCATTATGCTATTTTATTTACGGTAGTCTATTGCGAATCTTCGCGATTTCGGATCTGAAGGCGGGAGGCCGTTTTTCTTTTTGCATAAGATTATCAGGCTTGCGTAGGGGCTGTTACTTCGAGTTATTTTATTTTCATGATTATATTATATATAATTATTATTATATTATAATTTCATGATTGACAGAAGCCAGGATTCGAGTCAAATCATTTTTAAAATTTCTTACCATGGCTTCAATTTTCTTCTTATCCTCTTTCTGGAGGCGAGTCAGCTCTACTTATGGAGGTGTTCCCTCTTTTCATCTATAGTCCATTTGTACCTGTAAAGTAGAATTCTTAAAATTTAAGTTCGCCCTCTCTGCGCTTAAAATATTTACCTCCAAAATTATTCATGTTAACAGATCTTTCACTACAAGAAAATTCACTTTTTGACTTTCGTTTTTAATCTGCATCTTTACTCATACTGTTTACCTTGGGCGACAGTTACTTTCCGCCTCGTGGTTTTAAACAGTCTAAATTGTCGAAAATACTTTTTCAAAAAATCGGGTGCCAAAAAGCTGCACTACGCCCAAGTGTCGAGTAAGGCATTGGTAGACACGCTATTCAACATTATGTGAATTTCGGTTAAGGCCAAATTTTGTACCACTACGGTATTTAGCTGAGTCTCTGGTCGCTTTTTGTGCACAGCGTGTGACCAAACCCTCTTCTCGGACACCCTAATTAGTTTAAATTCTTCTGTTAATCAGCTCCTTATTTCTGTAACTTCTTTTGACAATCGCCAAATGAATTTCTTTGACCCGCCTTTTCGCTCCCGCCTTTTCCAGTTTTCTCAGATTGCTGATAAGGATACTGCTTACTTTAAGGTCTTTGTTGAGATGAAAAACTCGAATGCTGGCCCAGGCGAAAAATTGTCGTACGCGCGTTTTCAGCTGCTTCTATTCTTTTGAGCTTCACGGCGAGTTGAAACAAACTTTCCAGAGTTTAGATTTCGTACTTCCAAATCCTGAATCGGAAAAAGCAGACGCGGCAAAATTGCATCTATTAATTCATTATCTGGCCTCTTTCCATACAGTAAACTAAATATTTGAATTTTTCGCAAGATAAAATCGGTGATTTCTTCCACATTCTTCTGGTATTTACGAATGAGTTCTGATTCCAATTTAGCTCGGTCTGACTACCGGAAGGCTTTTAGTAGCGCGGTTTTTGTGTTTTCCCAATTGCGTGCGTCGTAGCCTGGATCCCCCAACAGGAACTTTCCGATACTCTTGAACAAACTAAGGGCTTGGCCTTTAATGTTATTTGTAACCGTTGCAACTGTTTTGAAGTTCATTGACGGGATGTAACGTAAAATGCAACTCGAACTGCTCAAGAAAGGTCATAACTGAACCTCTGCCGTCGAACGTCACCGTTGGTTTTATTGCTACCCGCATAGTTTCTATTATGAAATCGAACCGTTCAGTCGGTTTTACCGATGCCTGAAATAGGAGGATTCAGTGCAAATTTTCCCCTTTCTAACACCATAGTACGTTGAAATCAAATGTAGAATTCCTCGCACTTTGTATATGATGAAGCGTCAAGGAAGCTAGTGAATTACGTAGCGACCTATCGCTGAGTTCAGAGCAACTAAGACGTAGACTCAAGAAGGATTAAATTACCCTTTTATTCACTCAAGTAAGAATAATAATGACTTAGCCGAAGTTAGACAGAATTATCTAACATAATTGGCCCTTATATTAAACTAGCCGGCAAAAATCAGTAGGCACGTATAATAAGGCCGAGCGAAACAGCGTCAAGTGTGACTTAGCCAGAAGGCAAACACGCGTTACTAAGGATTCCTAGCACTCTCTATTGAAGTAAGCTAAACCTTCCTTAAATACTTCTTCTAACTCATTTGCATTCAAGGTGATTCTAAAAACTCATTCTGGTAAGGAGTTGTAGATGGAAACAAGAATTGAAAGTAAAGGATTTCAAAATTAAAATAACGTTATGAAATTAAAATATACTTTACACCAAAGATGTCAAACTCGCGGGCCGCATGCGGCCCACAGCAAATATTTTTGCGGCCCGGCCAATATATCGGCAAATAATAATATATAATAATAAAATAACATATCGACGAAGAAAAAAATGAAATGTTTACTGCTAAGTAATTAACGATAATTTATTCAGTGTTGTTAGATTACTCACAGCGAGCTGACACACACACTACTTAAATTACAAATGCGTGTGAGTAGTTTGCGGCG
>KK119487.1:229187-258005 GCA_000611955.2 Stegodyphus mimosarum
ATAGCCATCATTGCACAAGAGGATTTAAACGCTGCTTTACCTGCATTAGAAGAAGCAAAAAAAGTGAGATATGAATAATTAATTTTACTATGAAACAGAAAATACTTATATTCAAAAAAATAGTGAAGGCACTTGCCTTCTTTAATTATAAGATCTAGATATAAATTCCCAGGTAAACATTTTGTCAAAGCATATAGAAAAGTTTATGAACATAATTTTGGCACTGAAGATAGCACATTTAAAAAAATATAAAATTTAACTTTTTTTATGTATTTTTTCCACAGAAAAGTATTTTGTTCATTAGTTATTATTAGCAAAAATTCCTGACAATATTCATTATTCTTTAGTCAGTGAAATGTAGTTTGAAATGCAAAATTCTTGATGATATCTGCAAATCAATGCATATTTAGGACAAAATTAAATGCCCTGTAAAAGATCTCGAAATGTGAGGAGAAAATTACAAAACAAATGTAATTTATGTTGGGGATGAATGGTTTCGTGTTAAGTAAAGCAGCATTAGTTACAAACCTTGGAGCTGACCCTGTGAAAATATTACATACTTTTATCTCACTAAATATTTTTCGCAGACATTAAGAACTTTTCCCAGTCAACTTATTACAATTTTAGACATTAGACATTTCATTAACTGTCCATTTTGCTGGACCATATAAAAATTAAATTTTGTATTTGTGAAATCACTCTATCCTTGTGTTGATGCCATTCTTATACCACTTGCAGTTTGTGAACATTTGTAATTTGAAGTATATATGTAAGATCAATATTTGAGGAAAGTGAGTCTTTTTCAAATAATGTTGAAACTAAAAGATTAAACATTAAACATTATTCCTCTGAAAATATGTGAATGACACAAACAAGTTTTTAAAAGCATTACTTTTAAGATGCATTGATGTAATTATTGTACTTACTTCCATTGCTTCAAAGTGTTCATAAAAAAGTCATCATCAAAAGAACTTTCTTTAAAGCTCTGATTCATACACATGGGAATTCTTTTTATGTGCAATAAGTAGTTTTTATTTTATGTGCATTTTACCATTATGAATAAAATAATTGTGAAAATGTGTTATATGTTATGAACATTTATATATTTTCGTGATAACTATGCCAGATGAGCAGAAAGAGATTCTTTTTTTATTAAAATAAATAACTGTTCATATAATGAGGTAATCAAGGGAGAAAATCAGAGATATGACAAATTATGCCTAACATGGGAGAAATATCGCAGATTACCAAAATCACTCACATAGCAAAGCAAAATATAAAACCGCTATCATATTTATGATTGACCAAACACTTTTGAAAGCTTTGAGAAAAAAACACTCTCACAAGTGGGTTTCCCAAAAACTTCCATAATGTCACGGATCCAGCAAAAAGTTTCTGGTCTTATCATCGGTTCTGAATGAGCTATCTTTATAATTCAACTGTTGATTAATTCAGAATTACATATCCTAGGATATCAGTATTAATATCTTGATCATATGGAAAGACCCTCCCAGGGTGTCTGCAGCTTCAAGATCTCTGGACAGCTCTTTGGTTTCTACAGTTAGACCTTGATTTCCTTTCTTGGCATCATATTCTGTGTTCATCTTCTCAATCATGGTGTTCATGATTGTGGCAAAATATTAATTGATTTCAATGAGTTAAGTTTTCGTAAGTGTTTAGCATTAATAATTTGTGCATTTTAATAAATGTCTTCTACATGTGCAGGTTTTCTGGTACCGCTCTGGTGAAGAAAAAGTGTCCAGTAGTCATCCAAAGAACAGGTCATACGTCAGTCAAAGGTTATGGCAAAATATCATTTGTGTGCTCTAGTGCTTTTATAACCTGTATTTCTTTACACTATTGATACTAGTGTCAGTTTTTGTTCCAGTCATGCTGATTTTGCAGTATAAATAGTAGAGATGGTCCCAAATGGAGATGTCAAGGATTTATTTGAGTCTTTTCCATGCCAAGAATCTCATACAGTCCTTGAAAATAGCAGGCAAGAAATGATTTCTTTAGTCAGTAATTAAGACATACTCTAAAGGGCGAAATGTATTTCTCTTCTAGAACATCTGCCAAAGTTAAAGCTTTTTAGTCATTGAAAGCTTTGGTTCCTAACTAGAGTATTCTATGACAATTAGGATGTACTCCTACTTGTTGCCCTTTTGTTGGGTGCTGATCTGAGAATGTCATAAGTTATCTTTTCAAGCAGTACTTCTACAACCTGCCAGGATAATACTTACCTTGCGCATACTTTTGTCAGCAAGATATATCTTTGACTATGCGAAAGTAGTACTTGATTGAAGATATTTACATCCTTCGCAAGTATTACAAGATTTTCCCCTTTTTCCAGATCTTCCTTGGTTATCTCCCAGAAGAAAAGTTCACATGCTTGAGTGTCTTCGTTAATCCAAATGGCATCCAATAGGGCTACTGTACAGCTCTGGTAGAGCACTAGGGACTCAAGATCTTGTTGCATTGCCCTCTCCTACCATCGGTGGCTTCCCGTTTGCAGCAAATAATTCTATATTGCATAGAGATCAGGAACTTTTCGTTCTCGGACTAAAGAATAGCATCTGCTGCCAGTTGGTTTCACTTGTTTATTTTCATTAATTTCATTAGCAACCTTAATTCAGGACCTTCCATTTAGGCTTTTTACAGCTCTTTATTATTCTAGGAATTACTCTCTGATGTTGTAGAATCTATGTTAATTAGTTTGATGTTGGGATTTCCATGCTATGATTTTACTCGGCTTTAGAGCACGATTTGTACTTTTCCACATAAGATTTTCTCAAAAGTGCGTGAGCATGTCTATGCAATGTCTTATTCCTGTAGTTGCTCTGTTCATCTGATTAATTAAGCCTGTTTATTTTATAAACTAAATAACCATTTAAGGAAGCATAGTCAGTGCACAGTAGTAATTTGCGCTCACAGGAATAACGATGAAAACGTTCTGCTGCCTTTTACGATAGATAATAGTTATTCTCTGAGAACACACATTTTTTATGACTTTAGCAAGCTTTTACTAAATTAAGAAATAGTCGGCTCTTTGCCAACTATTTCTTGTTAAAGAACCTTTTCAATCTCTTTATTGCCAGTGTCTGCACTGATAACATCGATAAGAAATTCAGCAGGCATTTCAGTTTTTTATGCATGTTTAGTAATTATTTGAAACTTTACTGAGAGGCCCACCAGTGGCCGAGCGGTAAAAAGACGCTGAACACTGGTAGTTCGGTCCGAGGTTCGAATCCCGCGAACGGGCTGGCTGCATGGGCGTTTTCGTGGTTTTCCCCATGTGTAACGTGTATACGAGCCAGTTTCCCTTAGAAAGTCCTCCACGAAGGCATCCCTCCCCTTAGGCAGATAGCCCTCGTGTGCTTTCCATAATTGAATAACCTCCCCCCTTTACTGAGAAGTTTGGTCACTATTCTCCTTAATGTCATCAAAAAGGACTTCCTTTGTAGCTTCAGCATTAGATAAAAGTATGAAATAGTGCAGAAGAGATAAAGGAATAGGTAAGTTATAGAATTTGTGTTCTTTGGCAGCATAAACTAAGTCCAACCTCTTAACAGAGAAAATTATTGCTTTGTCTGAAAAGAACTGCAAAATCTTGAAAAGATTTAAAAACAAAACCTTTTATTAAATCAGAATATAAACGCAATTCTCGTGCTCAGAAATCAACGAACACTTTTGGCGATATAACTTCAAGTAATAATCGAATTCAAGATTTAAAACTAAGTCTAATAGCCAAAGGCTGCTAATTGATTTAACTTGAAGTTGGTTCAAAAATTTCTCACTAGCGTAACAATTTAAATGTCAGCAGCTATAACGTAACGCCGAGGAATTACAATCTTATTAGAGCTTATGAGACCTAGTAACATGGTCTCAACTAGACCTAGTAACTCGTGAAACAGAAATATGTTCTGTCGTACAATCCGAAAACCCCACCTTAAATATTCTCAAACCTAATTTGTATTCTGGTAAGGAAATGCAAAGGAGAAGTGACAGTAAAGATCTAAATCATAATAACGGATTAGATTAACATAATGGAATTTTACAAGGCAATGAAATACCGTTTCTTAAAAATCTTCTATCCATACTACAAATTCTGAAAATTGCACATGAGCACAAGCTGTCTTATAGTATTTTCATGAACTCTGAAGATTTTTGCATGCAAGATGCTTTGAAGTTTCTGAAGAAATTTCTCTTTTAATTGTTTGCTCTTCAAGGAGAAGTATCATGTATGATTCCATTGAAAGTGGAGAATGTGAACATCATCTGTTGAACAACTTTTACTGCGTAATTGATTTACAAGCATATCGTACTTTATTTTGCAACAAATTAGGAATGCAGTGTCCTTAATAGTATTGTATGCAGATTATGGCATTTTCTCGTAGAAGTATAACTCCATTTATAAATTTGCATCATAAAAAATCATATAAAGCTAAATTCATTATTTCTTAAATTTTTCCATACAAGTGTGTATAAAATGGAAAATAAAATACATATTATTAACACCTCAAAGGAGCTTTATTGTTTTCTGTTAGCTGAATATCAGGAAAATCAATCAATCAATAATTATCTCAATAAAATCTTATGTGTCACAAATAAGGAGCACGAGAACTTTGCTACTCAGTAATGCTTGCTACCTGTTATACATCTTCAGTATTATTAAAAAGTGCTACTCTTGGTCACAGCAAAATGAATCACTCAAAAAGTTATTTTTCTGTAAAACTTAATAATTTTAGCAGGAAGAATAAATTTTTTTCTGGAAATTTTGTTAAAATTGATGCATTAAGCAATAATTATTTAATTTCTAAATAGTTGTAAATATAGACTTTTCTTTGAGACTGTAATTTGAAATTTTCAAATTTGAGTTTTTTTTCTGTTTGTCTCTCTCTCTTTTTAATAAAATTTACTTAATGTTTTAGTTGCATTACTTATAATTAAGTAGTATTTCCCTATGCATATTTAAAATAATCGTAACTTTATGTAAATTTGTATGCAAACATCTATTCCTAAAAATATTATAAACTAACTGGCATGATGTTATTTGTATATACTTTCAAGGCACTGGAAGCATTAAACAAAAGAGATATTGGTGAAATAAAAAGTTATGCCAAGCCACCTGTCCTAGTTGAAATAGTTTTAGAAGCTGTTATGATACTAAGAGCATCTGAACCATCATGGGCAGAAGCAAAACGACAATTAGGTTAATCAGTTTTTGTTAATTTATAATTTTATATGTGTTATTTTAGGAAATGTATGTTTCTGAAATCTGCTTCATTGTTTCTGTTATTGAATATTTAGTTAGGAGAAGCAAATTTACTACCTTTCTAATGAATAACATTTAAAATATAGTAGAATAATTAATTATTTATTATTTAATTTAATGTGTAACAGAATGGGTTAAAAATATGTGTACAGTAATGATCATATCTTTAGATTCTCATTACGTGCACGATTAACGTTCATGAATTCAGCAAATTTATCTTTGCGGCTCATAATAAAATGTAAATTCTGGTTAGCAGTTTCTGTAAATGCCATGTTTAGAGGAATTAGTAATTTGGTGCGAAGACTCTTTGCGATACTGAATCTTCATATCATTTGTAAATAACGGGTTTGAATTTGACAATTTCGTTTTGGTTCTTCTACTGATTGGAATTTCTTTCTCGCAGATCTTTTACTTTACTCTCAGTTAAAGAAATTTATAAACACCAGATGAGATGAATGTTGTGGCTAATCAGTGCCCAATTAGTATGATGGTTATCAGAGACAACTCTGATCCTGACAAAGGTGTATTCAAATTCTGAATAAGCCATGAGTGTTTGTCACATCTTCGCCTCTTTTTTCCAGTGCAGTAGTGGGTAGTTCCTTTGGGGGTATAAGGTATTTTCTCTCTCTTTTTTGCAAGCCTTCGTTGTGCAACGGCAGCACACTCGGCGCATATACCAGAAGTCCAGGTTCGAGTCGTCCCAGAGAGGGCATTGCATATTTTTCACTTCTCCCGCTTCAAAGAACCTAATGGCTCTACAGTGGCGCCCGAACTAATGGCCTGAAAAGGTGGTGTAATGAATCTATATCCCGTCGATAGCTATAAATCACAGTAAAATAATACCACACATCTATTAGAAATTACATTCAATATAGTATTTATTTCCCTAGCGACACTCTGGCGCTAGGTTCCTTTCTTACAGGGTCACATCTGAATCGCAACTCCGAATGCACAAATATGTATATCATTTCAAGAAGCTACATGTTCTATTCAAACTGCAATAAATCTAAAAAGGAAATAAAAAAAATATAAAAAACAGTTTCTCACAGACGATAGTTCAACTAGTGCTACTTCTAGTGCGCATGCGCTATTCGTCAACATTCTCCTCTGTCGCAGACAGGCTGGCGCTAATAATTCTTAGCTAATACCAAACACTCCCGGCGTTGAAATTAACAATTTCAAAACTATTATTACAAATAATATTGATATAAAAGCACAACAATAATACTTAACAAGAACAAATCATGCTAAAGAATATGCATGGTGTTTATAACAGAAATTAGACAATCATTCTACAGGAAGTATACATATATCTCGAACATTTCGTTTTAACAAATTTTGATTAGGCAATCTTACAGTTACTACTCTTACTTTGTTATCCCTGCCATGAAAAACTTCAGCTATTCTCCCCACTAACCATTTGGTTGAAGGCAATTTTTTTTTTTACATTAGTACCAATAAAGGTTTTAGAATTATCACTCATTATTCTGCTACATTTTCCTCTTCTAGAGAAGAAACGCTTTAAGCTTGCAATAAAAGATTGGCTAGTTTGGTCTGTCACAAAGTGTATGGCTTTTGTACTCATACATACATATACTACGACATAGATTTTGTTCAACACTCCCTTACGTTGATTCTTAAACTTTATAGCAAATGGGCCGCAGAAATCAGCACCAGTTATGTTAAATGGGTATGAAGGTGTGACACGCTCTTTGGGCAACTCAGCCATTATTTGTTGAACTGTGATGGGTTTGTTCTTAAAACATGTCACACATCTGTAGACGATCTTTCTACAATTGTTTCTGCCATTAAGTGGCCAGAATCTTTGTCGTACCTGATGTAATAGAGATTGTGATCCTAAATGAAAGTACTTCAAATGAAAATGCTCTAAAATAATAGTAGTTAAACGATGTTTACTAGGTAAAACAACAGGGTGTTTACTATTGGCGGGTAGGTCCGAATAGGACAATCGTCCGCCCACTCTAATTAGTCCCACATTATCGAGAAACACATTCAGCGATGCTAATTTACTTTTGGGGTTTACACACTTACCTCTTTTTAATTGATTTATTTCTTCTCGAAACTCACTTTTTTGGGCCTCTAATAAAATATACACCTCAGCATCCTTTATCTCTTCTAAAGTAAGTACTCCATACCTCCTTACCTTGGAGTTCTTAAGATTATGGATAAACCTGAAAATGAAACTTACAATACGAAGAAGTTTAGTATAATTAGCAGACAAATTGAGAATATCATTAAAGAGGTTTGGTTCATTACATGCAATTAAAACTAAGTTAGAATCATTATGCAGTTCATTGTCTTTTTTAAGTTCATTTGGACACACT
The DNA here is from genome assembly GCA_000611955.2 of Stegodyphus mimosarum. Taxonomy (NCBI): domain Eukaryota; kingdom Metazoa; phylum Arthropoda; class Arachnida; order Araneae; family Eresidae; genus Stegodyphus; species Stegodyphus mimosarum. The sequence continues at coordinate 236,808 of KK119487.1, forward strand.
TCTTCAGCAACCTCAATTGATAAGTCCTGATGAGGAATCTCTGGACGTGTTAGAAAGTCACAACATGACCACCATTTGGAACAGTTCACAAGAAAGTCACTTTCAACACCACGCGTCAGAAGATCTGCTGGGTTCTCTTTTGTTGGACAATGGAACCAGTCTGCCGGCTTTGTTAACTTCCTAATCTCGTTAACTCTGTTGGCGATGAAAGATTTCCATTTGGTACTGGTACCTTTAATCCAGCACAGCACTATTTTGGCATCAGTCCAATAAAATATTCTCGAGGATTTCTTTTGATCGAGCAATTTTTTCACTTCAGAACCTAAACGTGCTGCTAGTAATGCACCAAGTAATTCAAGACGAGGTAACGTAATTCTTTTCACAGGTGCAACACGACATTTTGATGCAACGAAACTCACAGAAATTTCTTCTTGCTTACGCAGTTTTACGTAGACAACAGTACCGTACGCCTTCTGACTGGCATCTGAGAAGCAATGAATCTCTATGGAATCGGCTTCGGGATTCAAAATGAATCTTGACACTGCAATTTTACTTAGATGATGACACTCACAACACCACTTTGCCCACTCTTGCGAGATATCTGTAGGTAATTCATCATCCCATGTCAATTTCCGAACCCAAAGTTCTTGTAGCAAGAATTTCAGTCTAACAGTAAATGGAGTTATTAACCCAAAAGGATCAAAAATCTTCCCTGCAGTTTTCAAGATGAACCGTTTCGTATTACGCTTATTTTTAAGAAGTTCCATCAAACTGTCTGTATCTATGCTTAGACTGTCTTCATTAGTATCCCAGAACATTCCCAAGATCTTAAGTGTCTCGTTTGAGTCATTGACTTTATGTGGATGGATCTCGAACTCTTCTTCTTCCCATTTTATCATCAGCTTAGGATCATTGGATACCCATTTACGCAAGTTCATATTTGCTTCACTCATAATTTGTTTAGCTTTACGCGATAAGCTTAGAGCCTCCTCTACACTGTCCTGTCCGGTAATAAAATCATCAACATAAACACAAGAATTCAATATTTCAAATACATCTGGCTGCTCGTCTCGATATTTTCGAATGTGTTCTTTAATTGTTGCAGCCAACAAGAACGGACTTGACTTAATCCCAAAATTTACGCGCTTAAATCTATATGTCGCTAGTTTCAGATCATTTAATTGTGTGTTTTCCACAAACAGGAATCGTACTGCATCTTGATCCTTTTCTGCCAAAGCAATCTGCAAAAATGCTTTTTCTACATCCGCTGAAATTGCAACTTTATTTAATCGGAAATTAATTAGCAGATGGAACATGTGAGGATTCAAATTTGTCCCTGTCCATAGACAATCGTTCAGTGATAACTGCCCGAACTCATGTGAGCTGCCATCAAACACTATTCTAGTTTTCGTTGAAGCACTGGTTTCTCTAAATACCGGTTGATGTGGTAGGTAAAAGACTGGTTTATCAACAGGTATATTTTCATCAGACACTTTCTCAATAATACCTTGCTTGAGATACTCATATAATATTTCACTACATGTAGAAAACAGTGTTTTATCATAATTCATTCGCTTTACAAGAGCTTTTAATCTATTTTTTGCTACACGGTAATTATCAGCTAATTCACTCCAATCCCTTTTCCAAGGTAAAGTAACCTCGTAACGACCAGCTTTAAAACAAACTGTCTTATTAAATATTTCCAATGCTTTGTCTTCCTCATGACAGTAAGGATCATCTTTAATTCCTAATGATTCTAGCTCAAAAAACATTTTCAATTCACTCTCTGGATTATCATTTATTAATCCACAATATGATAAATTAATTCGCCGTGAATCATTTATATTTCCGCTAACTATATACCCAAACGCACTGTTTTGTAATATCAAACCTGTGTGAGGAACATAAATTTGACCAGATCGTAACATATCATAGAAAACTTCCGCTCCAAGCAACAGGTTTACTTTTTCTGGTTTATAAAATTCCGGATCCGCCAAATTCACCTTCTCAGGAATCATAAGATTACTAACATCGATAAATTTTGCAGGAGTTAAACCTGCTATTTTCGGAATTACCAAAAACTCTAGTCTTCTTTTATACGTTTGTTCCTGATTACAGATAAGAGCAACTGTTTTTCGTTTTATCGTAGTTGAAATACCTGATATACTGAAAACCGAAATGTTTGTCTTTTCCCTTTTTAAATTAAGTATATCTGCTAATTCAGTGGTGCAAAAACAAGAAACACTTCCACTATCACACAACGCTTTCACCTTAATTAAAGTTCCATCATTAGTCTCAATAAATACAAAAGCGGTAGATAAGATTACATTTTTCCCACTGTTAGTGCCCGTAGCTGCTGTAAAAGTTTCGTTTTGAGTTTTAGCTTGAAATGCAGGCGCATGTACATTTAATGCGTTTCTGTTTTGATTACCCAACTCGTTCTGATCTGAACTGTCTGTTCCTTCTACTGTAGTACCAACGGTATTACTTTCGTTTTGATAACATAAGAGAAAGCTATGTTTTTTCTTACACTTCTTGCACAAGTAATTGGAAGAGCAATTTCTCACACTGTGCAAATTAAAACAACAAAAACATAAATTATGCTTTTTCACAAATTCTACTCTTTCTTTTACACTTAATTTCTGAAATTTAGGACAATTAAAAAGCTTGTGATTACTCAAATTGCATAATCTACACGAATTCTGTGCATGTTTTTCGTTTGCATTAGAAACGACAGCGGTAACTCTGTGTGTAACTTTTTTTGTATTAATCACACTCTTTGAAGCGTTGAGAGTTCTTGCATGATCTTTAAGAAATTCTATAAGATCATTTAAAGTAGGCAAGTTCTCTTTCTCTAATTTTCTTTCCCACCATATTTTGGTGTTAGGATCTAATTTTTGCCCTAAAATGTATGCAAATACATTGGAAGAAAACCCTTTAACACTCTGATTTAAAACCTCTAATGATCTCACGCATTCATTTGTAATGTCAATCAAGTTTAATATCGCTGACGCTGACTCATTTTGCATAGGATTCATATTCATAAATCGTTTCAGATGAGCATACACTTGTTCGCGGTGATTAGAGAACCTTTCTTCTAGTAATGAAAAGGCTAATTTATAATTAGAGTCAACTATAGATATTGACTGCACAATACGATAAGCATCTCCTCTTAGCGCAGATTTTAAGTACTGTAATTTGACCGCATCTGTTAAATTAGGATTCGAATCAACACTGGCTAAAAAGATATCTTTAAATGAAAGCCACTCATGTAAGTTACCCGAAAACGTTGGCAAAGTAATTTTGGGTAATTTAACATTGTTCTCAGCATTCGTACAACCCGAAGATTCCGATTTATTTTCTTTGGAAAGTTCAGCTAATTTACGATTTAATTCGACTTCTACATCTAAGAGAATATCGTCAATCTCTTCTTTCTCTTTTACATAAGCATCAATACTTTCATCAGTACATAACCCAAACAAAGAATCGAAACTGGAATTTATCTCTGTCTCAAGTGCTTTAAATTTATTCTTCAATACTTCCAAATCACTTCTTTGGACATTTTCGTCCGCAACTTTTTGTTTTAATTTTGTCAACTGTGTTTTCAATGTACGTTTTTTCGCTAATATCTCCTTTAGTGACATTTTAATTAGCAAAAGTCAATAAACAAATAAACAGCTTCAAAAAAGGAAAGGGTACTTACCCTTTTGTTTCTACAGAACTTCAATCTGGAAGTATCCTAAATAATCCTTCGTTTCAAAAAACCGAAAGTAATATCACAGTCTCTAAACTTTATTAGCTGTTCCGGCTCTGAACGGCCAGAAATTGTAATGAATCTATTTCCCGTCGATAGCTATAAATCACAGTAAAATAATACCACACATCTATTAGAAATTACATTCAATATAGTATTTATTTCCCTAGCGACACTCTGGCGCTAGGTTCCTTTCTTACAGCGTCACATCTGAATCGCAACTCGGAATGCACAAATATGTATATCATTTCAAGAAGCTACATGTTCTATTCAAACTGCAATAAATCTAAAAAGGAAATAAAAAAAGTATAAAAAACAGTTTCTCACAGACGATAGTTCAACTAGTGCTACTTCTAGTGCGCATGCGCTATTCGTCAACATTCTCCTCTGTCGCAGACAGGCTGGCGCTAATAATTCTTAGCTAATACAAAACAGGTGGTGAATGATGATTGGCGAATTGGTACCAAGTCGCCATTTGAAAGGGAGAGTATATAAGGTTTTTTCTCCCGTGGTCTCTCTTTGTGGTCTAACGGTAGCACACTCGGCGCGTATTCGTGAGGTCCAGGTTCTAGTCACGGCAATGGCATTGCACATTTATCACTTTTCCCCCTTCAAAAAACCTAATGCCTCTACGAGGGTAATTGAACAGTGGCACTCAAGCTGAAATCAGCTGTGCACGGATTTGGACATTCCTTTTCACAATGCGAGTGTCTGGATACTGGAGAAATATGTCAATCAATCCAATTTTGTAGAAAGAAGCTAAAAATGAAAAGAACCCTCCTTATTGAAAGAATAATTAGAAGATGTGAATTTGTTATGTATATGACACCACTATATTCTTTTGTATGGTATAATTTGCATAAAAAGAGTTTAATCATATCAGAAGCTATATTTGAATCAACAACTCATCCTTTATTTGATTATTTGGTTAATTAAAGCTAAATATCAGATTCTAAAATTAATGACCTAAAAATAACAACTTATCTAATTATCAGATGTTGTAAGATCTGATATTATATCTATTGATGCTGTGAAATTACAAACATGAATGTAGTAAATGATAATAGCAGATATATTCACCATTTCATTGCTTTGTAGACCTATTTAGGTAATCAGCATAAAAAAGAGGAAATTTCACATCTTTATTTCTAAGGAAGGAATGATGAAATCTTTTGGTGCCTATTCATCCCTTGAATAATTATGAAGCTTCCTTCTTCCTAGTGTTGCATTGATATTATTGAACATAAAAATTACATAGGATTATAATGAATTAGATTATAATTGGCAGTCATTATAGCGTACTGTATAGGAACTTTAAAAATCTTTACATTCATTTTTATAGCTGTGCAGTTATAATGAAAGACATGAAGAGGCCACCTACTTTATATCTGTTGGTATATTGAAGTGAATTAGTGTCTTTCTTTTAATTTTAATTTTAGTTCTGTGATTTCAATGTTATATATTAATCTAAAAATTTCTTTCTGTGTAAAATAAAATTTAATTCTCGAAATCTTTCAACTTTTATGTCAATAATTTTTTTCTACTAAAATGTTTATGAAACATTTTCGGTATTAAGATTTTTTGCAAACATTATCTAAAGAAATAACTTATTTATTCAAGGGCAACATGTAACTTTGGTTCTGGTGAATTATTTGTGAACACTAATGATTGCAAGAAAGGTTTACGTATTTCTATTTTTTATTATTCAGAACTTCCGAAACCGATTATTATGAAATAACAATTATAAAATAAATTTTATTGTTATGATATTTAATTTTTTTTTTGCATTAGTTTCTGAATTTTAAATTTATTTCAATTCGTAGGAAGTCCTTCATTTCTAAAAGAACTTTTGGAATATGACAAAGATAATATACCAGATGCTGCCTTACACAAAGTAGGAAGATATCTGAAAAAACCTGAATTCCAACCAAATATCGTAGGAAAGGTATCTATTGCAGCTAAATCTTTGTGCATATGGGTTCAGTCTATGCATTTATATGGAGAAATATATAAGTAAGTACTGATGTTATCATCCTACATGTGGTATGTTCTCTTTATTTTCTAAAGGTGGCACAATTCAAAAATTAGCAATCACATCGTATAATGCAGTTTCATTATGATGCAATTCTGAAAATCATCATAATGCAATTTCATTATGAATGAAATTGCATTATGATGATTTTCAGAATGCAATTTCAGAATGCAAAATTCAGAGTGCAATTTCAGAATGCAATTTCAGAATGCAAAATGATGATTTTCAGAGTCTTATTTCATGCTGACAAAAATTTTCTTTTTCTAAAATTCTCAAATAATTTAGTATTTTGAAAGTATATTTTTTAAAGCTATAAAATTTTATTCCTTTTAAGATAAATATAAAAAATTAAAATACAAGATTCTAAATCAATTATGAGCTTTTGCATACTATTAAGATGATTCTATACAATTATCCTTTTAATGATGTTGCAAAGGAGGTATCTTGATAAAAAAGGTTAAGGTCAGAGCTACTTCATAATTTTATATTCTAATTTATTTAAGGGGGATGAAATAAAAAAAAATTTGTATAATACAAAAATGTTTCTCTAGCATATTTTTACTTCCCAACCTGTGTACGTAAATAAGAAAGTCAATGTTTTCAATCCACAAATCTGACTGTGATAATTTTTCAGGGAATAAGCATGAATTAATGTCCCCATAGCACATTTTTAGTATTTTTACAATGATGTCTGTGTGTCTGTGACCCCTGTTTTGGGGATCCAGGGTAACTCTTATATTAAACTTCCAAAAATTTCTGTTTCCTCTCTTTAAGCTTTCTGCGTTCATATAAGTAGTTCATTAGATTTAAGATAAAATTGGACAACCTCAAGTGGTACTTTAATTGAATCCCATAACAGTTCTTAATGAAAACCTATATCAAAGTGTAACCCAAAACTTTCCAAATTTAGTATTAAAAACTTTTGCGTCAATGAGAACAACATATTCGGTATTGAATAATATTGATAAAACAGAAGTTATACTTTATTTGAATCTCTGAAACGACTTTTATGAAAAAATATATTATGATATAATCCCAAAACTTAAACAGTTTTGGTACTCATACGATGGATATACAATTATGACTGAGTGCATATTAGATTTTGATTATGCATGACTGATCGGGTTTACGTGGATCTCTTAGCAGATTTTCATGTACAATTATCGAATCACTGTAAGAGTTCATCTAAGGGCAGCACATATTAAAGCCATTTCTATTACATCAACATACGATATTTACTGACATCGAGCGTAGAAGACAATCATTTTTATAACAGTATTTAATTTGAAGAACTTCAAAAACTCTTGCAATGCAGACATGTTACCAAAAGGTGCCCTCTTGCGCCCTTAATGATGACGAGACACAAAAGCAAATACCGAATTCGAAAACACATATTGCTTTATTTCTTGTTGGTCCTGGAACAAACAGTAGTCACTATTTAGCTGTATGTACAAATAATACTTTGCATTCTTTACTGATACCTAAATATGGCGGGAGTATACATGTATATCAAAATGAATTTGGATTTGCTAATACTATAGAAGTAACATATAAGAAAATTTAAAAATTATGGTTTTCCTTTCAAATTATTTATTTTAAATAAGTTACAAGCATTTAATTTTGTTTAATTGAAAACAATTAAATTATATATTCAACTGCCCAATAAAATGCAATTTTTAATCAAAAGAAGTAAAATGGAAAATATTTGATTGTATTGCTATAAATTAACAAAACCCATTTTTATATATAGCCATTTCTACCTAATAATATATAATCCAAAATTTCATACCACACACCTTCCGGTTTATTGGACAATAAATTAAATTTTATTTACAAGCAATCAACCAAAAGTGATGAGATACTTTTTGCTATTGAAAGCATGGGAATTATGTGTCATCATGTGCTGTACACATCAGATGTTTTATGTTAGTCTGCGTATATCTTTATAGAATGAAATGCTGATAAAAATTCCTATACCAGCTAATGCTTAATTCTCAGAGACCAGAATCTCTCCTAACTAATCACTGGCTCGAAAAGGACCAAATCTGCTGTTGCATTGCTGTTAAAATATTGACAATTCCATTATTTTCAGTAATTAAGAAAAACCATGTAGCAAACAAAAACTGAAACTTTATTCAAAATTATTCATAAAGAAAATATTATCTAAAAAAGAAAAAATCTAAAGTGTTTCAGTTTTAACGTTCTGTTTGTTAAGAATATTTCCGTTCTTGCTAAGCTCGCAGTCTACCAGTCTGCTCTTGCCCTCACTTCTGTTAACACCCTTTTTTTGCCTTTTAACTTTATCATAAAGCATCATTTTCTTCGGACTTACGCAATGCAACATTCTGTTCAACAACAAAATCACAAAAGTTTCAAAGGCATATGTTTTTAAATTTTACACAAAATTTTAACAGCATATGTTTTAGAATACTCGATGCAGTGTTAAGTGTTCGTATATATTTTTATATCTTTTTTTTTTTTTTTTTTCAATTTTTTCCCAGTCCATCATATCAGTATTCAGTTTTCTTAGTAAGATGGGCTGACACAAATTTATTTGTCTTTTCATTGCTAACTTTTTATTAAATATCACGAATTAACTTTATTTATTATATGTCACGTTCTTCGCTTTTACGCAACAAAAAATTGAATTCAACAGTAAAATCACAAAATATTTAAAAACGGCATATTTTTATGTTGAAGACCGCCTTATATTTTTATATTCGCTATATTATTTCTTTACTAACCGGTGACGAAATGGCGAGCGCGTCGCGCAGCTGCACCACAGGTCCGGGGTTCGATCCCTGCGCTGGGCAAGGTTGCCTCAGCCTTTCATCCCTTAAGTGGGTCGATAAAATTAGTACCAAGTTCGCTTACCGATGTGATTAGTACCAAGTTACCCGCTAGGGCTGTTGCGCCACTGAGTCTAGTAGTTTTAGTTTATATTATTTCTTTTAAAACCTAGCTATTTTTTAAAGTCATTTTAATCATTATCATAAAAAAGAAAAACTATATGATGATTTTAATGAGGCCAGTTAGATTGCTTTTATAGTGTCGAGTGTGTTAACTAAAATTAAAAGATAAATACCTTACATTTTCCCGAATGGCAATAGTCTCGCGCGCTGGAGATAAAAAAGTTTCATTTTGATCAGTGTTGCCACTGCTCGCTTTCAAGTCGTTGAGTTTGTTAATCAAAAATTCATTAAAGTTTTTATCGAATGGGAAATAAATAATAAAACAAAACCGAAATTCAAAATTCAGGCTTCATGTTCGAGTGGATAACAACATTATTCAAAATTTGATGGCTAGATATCGTCGTTTCTCCACAGTACGAGGAACATATTATATACACACATGCAAATGCCTCAGTACTTAATTTCTTTAAAAAAAAGATACAATTCGATAGATAATATCTGGCGGCAACAATTTGAAAAACGATACACCAATTATATTAAACCAACGCAAAATCCTGTTTGGAAATTAATTCATCCCTTTTGGGCTAATAATTTTAGGAAATTAGTGTAAACTTTCAATGTTACTGAGATGCTAGCCAAACGTGCATTCCAGTCACGCTAATGAAGGCACGTTATAAGGAAGGTGAAAATCTTTACATTATTATTATTATACAGTTATATAAAATTTGTGTACTTCTGTTGCCATAACTCTTTTTTTTTCTGATAGAGAGTCCTGAATATATAGATCTGCACTCATGGCAAAACATGAACAGTAATTAAACATGAACAGTAATTACCATCTTACCATAGATGGTAGGGAGTTAAAAGAAAAAAATGTCAACAACATCTTAAGAGGTCCCTTATCTCTGAAGAAGCATCTTAATGAGGGTGAAATAAAAGGCGATTTAAAAAATTAAGGAAGAAAGAAAGAGGTAGAAGGAAATAAGCTATAGTATTTTGTAATTTCCACTCTTGATTTCATGAAGAATAAATCCCTAAAGACCTTGTTTTTGCATGAATCAACTTTTTCAGGAAAGAAGAGTTAAGTTCTGCTAGAGTTTTTAAGAAATGCTTTCCTTAAAGCAAAATTCAATGATTTTTTATCAAGATTCAAAAAAGATATTTAAGGTCTAACAACAATTCTTGTAAAGCTGACCAGTTACAAATGTTTAGAAAAGTATACGAGGCGTGTTCGTGAAGTAAGTTCCGTTTTGTAAAATAGAAGATGATAAAAGCTTGTGGGGTACCTACTTAATTCACAATTCAGTGATTGAAAACCCCAAACACTAATAAGCGAATAATCGCTTAAGTGTATGAATAGAGACGTAAGACTCAAACTCAACTCATAACTACCCTTTATTTCTCAAAATAAATCTTACAAAATCAGCTCCTAACTCGGGGTGTACAGCAAAGCCTCCACTTGGGCTTGAACTTAAATTAATATGAAATTAAACTTAACTAAGCTTAACTAAAGCTAACTGACAGATATAGCCGAAGATTCTAACTAGTTTGCCCCTAAATCTTAATAAAGTCGGCGAAGCCAAACAAGGGCCTAAAGTACGGCCGAGCCTAGCAACAGCTTAGAGAGACGTAGCCAAAAGGCAAACGCACGCTAGTCAGGAACTCAGGCTCGGCTCAAGTCAGTGAAACATCGACTCAAATACTACTCTTACTCATTTGCATTCACCGCGTTTCTGAAAATACATTCTGGTTGGAAATTGTAAGCTGAAGCTAGAAGAGATAGGAAAGATGCAAAAAATAACTGTTATTAAAATAAGGATAAACCTTACACCTTTCCCCACCAGAATTTAACTACTCGAAGAATAAGGTCTCAAAACGACCTTGTTTAAGAATGTAAATTCTAGAAAAAGTCTTTTATATCGAAGTTTAAACTTGTAGCAACTGTGCTTTCTTGACTGAAATTCATCATTAAAGTTTTCCTGATTAAGGCCAAACATTCTAACACTATTTTACAAACATTTCTAACACTAGACTAAAACTAAGAAAATACATTCATAATTTTTACAATTTGACTGGGGACAAACATCATCTTCTTTCTGGAACAAGAATTTCAGTCTTGATCCTTCTAACTTGTCTGGAAGGGAACAATGTTAGTTTTCACATACAATTTATATTTTCCTTACCACTCTACCTTTATTGAAATTATTTTGGCCCTCAAACAGCTTTCATTCACACAAAATTTAAATCTCCTTCCCTCCCACGCTCACCAGAAATTGAATGAAATGAGCGTGTTAACGTTGTGTTTCCACGAATCTATTCTGCCATCTACACAACAGCTATTGCACGTTAGAGCTTGACATTCGAGACCTCAGAAGACTTTTTAAACACAAAACTACTTCTAATGTACTAAAATAGAACTTAATTTAAATTCTTAAGTAAAGCCTGGAGAACCCAACTTTAAACAGATTCATTCTAAACTTTCTTTCTATTCATCTATTATACAAAGTATTTTACAGTCATGCTTTGACCAAAACTTACATTGTAGTAGTTTAATTTTACAGTAGTTTTACAGCTGACATTAGCATTTCTACTTTCAATACAACATCATGCAATATTTTAAAATTCTTTTTACTTTATTCGTTATAGTTGCTATACAAAATTTACAAACTTTTGCTACAATCTTTCTTTAAGTTAACATATTTTAAAATGAAAGCTGTTGACTAAAAATATTCACAAATTCGTTTCTCGCAACTTGAGAATTTTCAAAAAGGAAAACGACTTACTCTCAAGAATAATTTCTCGCCAAGTTGCGAATTCAAAAACCTTTTCTGTTTAAAAGATAATTACAACTAAATTCTCGAATTCTTGCGAATTCAAATTTTTGCTTTAAACAGCATTTAGCAACTTTAACCAACATGACATAAATCGAACTTTCAATGCAAAATAGAAAACAAGGAAAATTTTCACTTCAAAATTTCGAATTTTCACAGTCTTTTTTTCTTCTAAAGACCTCCATCCTAATCGAGCAGAACTCCTCAAAGGTAGGATACTTCAGCGCTTCCAGTTTCCTCCTTGCTTTCTTCTTTGATGGTTTGTCCCTTCCGTTGGAATTCTCTTGTATATTTTTCCTTTGTCGGTGAAACGTGATGACTTCCTGATTGATTGAGGATTCTTGAACTCCGGTTTCCTCTTTAGCTGCTGGGGGCCGGCTTCGTTGCTGGGGATCTTTAAACCTCCTCTTGGGATTTCTGGCTTGCTGGAACGGTACCGGTACCACGTCGGCTGACCTTTTTCCTTTCGTGATTCTTCGCTCGTAAGTTCCTGTGGCCTCTTTTGAAGTGGTTGGCATGTGTTCTAGATTTAGTCGTTTTCCTGGAATACTAACCATAGACTTTTTCCGCTTCCCCATCGAAACTTGCTTTTGCTGTAGGGGAACTTTTCTTTTTTTCGTTCTCTTCTTTTTCGCTGAGCCTGAACCTTGCGACTGCTGCTGCGTTTGATTTCCGGGACTTTCTTCGGGTCTCTCAGCTTGTTTTCTTTTGATTGCTGGGGGATTCCTGCTCGGCGACGGAGACATCGAGGTTCTTGGCGTACTCCCAGGATCCTGCAATAAATCGTTTAGAACTTGGAAACCAGTACGAATATAATATGGCTTGAATTGGTCAACATTAGCAATTTTTTCCTGGCCATTTTCAGCCTTTAAATAAAACATTGCATGTTTAATTCTTTCTATCGCAAACGGCCTATCAAGCTTGGGCTCAAATTTAGCAACCCTGCTTTCGGGTGCAGACGATAATACGCAAAATTTTTTTTGTTTGATTTTTAATACCTTTTGGCCAACCGTATATTTTACATCACCTCTATTTCTATCATAATAGAGCTTCTGTTTCTACCTTGCCGCATCAGAATTTTTGATAGCCTCATTAATAATTTTCTGGATATCCTTCAATTTAAATTCTATTTGTCTTTGTTGAGCGAAAAATTGCTTATCCAATGGCGTTAAAATGTTTCTTCCTAAAAATAATTCTGGGGGGGGTTGTGTGTTATCATGTTTTGCTGTTTTCAAGGCAAAGCCTGATTCATTGCCGCAACTGTCTCAACGGTCATGATAATTCTTAACATACACCCGAATAATTTTAACTGTATTCTTATTTACACGTTCCGCAATATTCGATTGCGGTCTATAAGGTACCATCTTCAGGTGGCGTATGCCAAGGTCTGTGCAAAGGTTTTTAGAAAAATTAATTACGAATTGCCTACCATTATCTGATATTACTTTTACAGAGGCTCCGTATTTTAAAATATATTTGTTTAGAAACGAATCTGCTACTATTTTTGCTGAAGCTCGTTTAAAGGGAATTATTTCCAGACATTTTGAGAAACGATCCAAAATGGTTAGCAGGTATCTGTTTTCATAACTTTTTGTTCTAGGCTAGGGACTGAGCAAATCAGTGCCAACCAATTCATTTGGTAAAGTGGTTTTTATGATAGTTAAGTACCCGGCCGCGTTACAATTAACGTCGTTAATTAATTGACACAAGTGACATGATCTGACATACTCTGTCCCCACCTTGTACAACTGCAGAAAATACACCGCTTCGCGAACCCTTTGCAGGGTTTTTCTAACCGCTAGGTGTCCAGATATTTTCGAATCATGAAGCTCCTCTTAAAACTTTAAGCGTAGACTCATTGGGACCACTGGGCCCAGCTCTTGATTATCGTCGGTTGTTTTCGTGTAAAATAGCAACTTTCAACCCATCATGAATAATTTCATAATGGGCCGCCCTATTGCGAATAGCCGTTAAATCTTCACGTTCAAAATTTTCGGGGTCTTCCAGATATGCGTAAATGCCTTTGAACTCAGGTTCCGTTTTTAATTCGGCAATTATTGTTTTACGGCTTTCAATTATTTTAGCAGTTACCATCGTACATCTAATTGTATTTCTTTCTTCGTCGATCTTGATTCTTGATAAGGCATCTGAAACTACATTTTCTTTTCCCGGAGTATGTTTTATTATTAAATTAAACTATTGCAGTTTTAACGTCTAACGTATAAGCCGGGATGAAAGATTTTTCTGCGAGTGCAAGCGACCAACTGCCACATGATCTGAGTACACAGTTATCGGGGCGCTACCGAAATAAACGCGGAATTTTTGCACCTCTTAAGACCACGAGGGTTTCTCTTTCAGTTGCGGTATAATTACGCTGCGTTTGATTCAGCATTTTGCTGAAAAAGGCATTGGCTGCCCATTTTGGGAAAGAACTGCCCCAACTACGTAGTCTGACGCGTGTGCTGCGATTTCGAAGTTTTGATCCCCTTCTGGGAATTTAAGAAAAGCGGCGTTAATTAAGGCGTGATTCAATTCTTCAAACGCCGTGTTCGCCTCAGCTGTCCATGTGAGCCTAATCTTTTTTCGCTTAAGAACCAGCAAGGGTTAAACTTTCTTTGCAAAATCTTTTATGAAAACTCTATAATAGGAACACATTTCCAAAAAGGAAGATAATTTCTTGGCCGTATTTAGAGGTGGGTAACTTTCAATCACTAATATTTTGGAATTAGCCGTTTCAATACCGTTTTTCGAGATTTTATAGCCGGGGTACCTCAGTTCCTTGGCGGCAAATTTGCACTTCTTTGGGTTTATTTTCAGGCCGACATCATTTAAAAGTGTAAACTTCCTCCAAATTAAATGTCAAATTTTAATGTGTTCTTCTATGGTTTGACTGACCTTAAAACAATGTCCATAACTTTTTGAAATGTAGTCGGAGCTCTGCTTAAGCCAAACGGCATTCTCAAAACTGCATACACTCCTAACTTTGTAATAATAATGCAATGTTTAACTTTGTACTGTTCTGTTTTTTCAACATCTTCGGGTTTTACTGCAATCTGAAAATAGCCTGACATCAGGTCTAATATAATCATATATTTAGTAGAGTGAATCTGCCTTATAATTTCAATATTATCGGGAGGGGATATGTGAAGTATTTCGTTATGCTATTTAACTTGCGTTAGTCAACGGTGAATCTCCACGAATTCGCATCTGCGGGTGGCAGTCCATTTTTCTTTATACACAAAACTACTGGACTTGGATAGGGCCTGGTACTTGGCTTAATTATCTTGTTCTCGAGCATTTTCTTAATGCGTTGCTCCAGAATGACTTCCTTCACACGGTCATACCTATACGGCTTAGACCGGCTTGAGGGCGCACTACCAGTGTCAACTTTTGCCGTCAAATATTGCTGCGGACTTCATTGCCGCTCTCATCGTTTCTACCATAAATCCAAATCCCTCCATTTGGTTTGGTTGAGGCTGAGGAATTGAAAGGTCGAAACGGTCAGCGTGAAATATTCACCACCTAGCGGCATGGTTCGTTAAGAACAACTTCGAGCGCCAAATGGGGGGTTTTACCTATTTAATTCACAGTTCAATCCTTGAAAACCCCAAACACTAAAAAGCGAATAATCGCTTAAATGTGTGAACAGAGACGTAAGACTCAAGAAGGGTTAACTATCCTTTATTTCTCAAAATAAATATGACATAATCAGCTCCGAACTCGAAGTGTACAGCAAAGCCTCCACTTGGCCTTGAACTTAAATTAATATGAAATTAAACTCAACTAAGGTAACTAAAGTTAACTGAAAGATATAGCCGAAGCTATCAAGATTTTAAGTAGTTGGTCCTAAATCTTAATTAAGTCGTCGAAGCCAAACAATGACCTAAAGTGCGGCCGAGCGTAGCAATAAGCTTAGAAAGACGTAGCCAAAAGGCAAACGCGCGCTAGTCAGGAACTCAGGCTCTCTACCGAAGTCGGTGAAACATCGACTTAAATGCTACTCTTAATTGCATTAACCGCGTTTCTGAAAATATATTCTCGCAGGAAATTGTAAGCTGAAGCTAGAGATAGGAAAGATGAGTAAACTTAAAATAACTGTTATTAAAATTAGAATAAACTTTACAAGCTTTTTGAAGCCAATTTTATTTTACACGAAAGATAATTTCATGAGCTATTGTCTATGTAGTTTTCACCGATGTTGAGACAATTGACAGTTGTCAACATTGAGACAAGTAGTGTATGACCAACTTATCTATGCCTTCTTCAAAGGACGTTCCCGCCTGTGATGTTAGCCACAGCAATTTTTGTGTCATTCCCGTTTTTAAAGTGTTGACCTCCAAGCTGACGCTTCATATGCTGGAGCAAATGGTAATCAGGCGGTGACAAGTCTAGGCTGTAGAGGGGTGGATGTTCGAAGTGCTGTAAACCGAATTTTGAGTGACAGTAGCAGCATAGGGCCGAGCATCGAGATGAAGCAAAGCAATTCCTTCAGTAAGCATTCATGCTCTTTTGTTTCGATTATACACTGAAAGTTACTTCAGCCTCACAGCATCGAGAAGCACTTACAATTTCACCTCTAAGAAAACATTCAACAAGCAGAATCCTTTCATATCACAAAACATGGTGTACTTAATTTTTTGAGTTGACATAGATTTTTTAATTTTTTTTTCTTTGGGAGATACTATGTGCCTCCACTCCATCGACTGCTGCTTCAATTCTGGGTTCCTATACATAGCCAATCAACTAACCATCAGGAATCTCATGTATTTTGATTATAGATTATGTTTTCCACACTTAAATAAGAGTTTATTATCAGTATGTGCAATAACTAATAACAGTGGTTAAGTGATAGTAAAGTGCAAATAAAAAAGAAGGCAAAAAGATTTTAAAAAAGATTTTAGAAGGATATAGAACTGAAAATAGTTTGTATAATGTAATTCTTGAGAAGAAATTTTAAAATGTTTCAGCTGAAGGGAAGGCATCTGAAACTACACTTTTAGACAAAAAAAAAAAGACGCACCAAGAAAGAGTTATCCGAATGGGACGAAAATCGGGAGAAGTGATGTACATTTGCAGAAAAACAAATGATTACAGTTTGAGAAAAATTGGATAATTTATTGAAGTGATAGAGTTTCACAAAGTAAAAAAGCCAGCAACGCGTTTATCCACCTCTGGCCTTTATGCAAGCAGTTATACTGCTTGGCATCGATTGATAGAGGTTGCGGGTGTCCTCCTGGGGATATCGTGCCAAATTCTGTCCAAATTGCGCGTTAGATCGTCAATATCCCGAGCTTGTTGGAGGGCCCTACCCATAATGCTCCAAACGTGCACAATGGGAGAGAGATCCGGCGACTTCGCTGGCCGAGGTAATGTTCGGAAAGGAACTACAAGCAATAGAAACATGTGTAGTGTGGGGGCGGGCATTATTTTCCTGAAATGTAAGCCCAGGGTGGCGTGACATGAAGCGCAGCACAACGGGCCTTAGAACTTCGTCGACGTACCGCTGTACTGTAAGGTTGCGACGGATGACAACCAAAGGGGTCGAACTATGAAATGATATGGCACCCCAGACTATCACTGCTGGTTTGTCGGCCTGTCTGCCAGAAGACAGCCAGGTTGGTATCACACCGCTGTCCAGAGCGTTTCCAGACTCACCTTTGCTGGTCATCGGGGCTCAGTTCAAAGCGAGACTCATCACTGAAGACTATTGTACTCCATTCAGTGACATTCCAGT
The DNA here is from genome assembly GCA_000611955.2 of Stegodyphus mimosarum. Classification (NCBI taxonomy): domain Eukaryota; kingdom Metazoa; phylum Arthropoda; class Arachnida; order Araneae; family Eresidae; genus Stegodyphus; species Stegodyphus mimosarum. Next base: position 254,071 of record KK119487.1, read on the forward strand.
ACGAATGAGCCCGACACCACTGCAAACGGGCTTGACGTTGTACAGAGGTCAATGGTAGTCGGCGTAAGGGGCGCCGTGACCTCAGCCCCTTTCTGTGAGCCGTCTATGAATGGTCCTTGCGGTCACTGAAGCACTAGTTGCACGTACAATCGATGATAATTATGCATCTGGGGCTGTGAGTGCCGCTCTGATGATTGCTCAGTCTTCACATTCTGTCGTTTCTCTAGGCCTACCGCTTCCTTCTTGACGCTGTGTACGGTCATGGTTCACCCATTCCTGCCAACATAGTTTAATAGTGGCATCGCTTCTGCTCAAATGTCGAGCTATTCGCCGATAAGACCAACGGCTCCTTTGAGTCCAAGTACACGAACTCTCTCAAATTCTGACATCTGCGCATATCGTTCGCGCACCTGTATGCGAGACATAGTTACTGTCTACCAGAGTACACGGAATGAAATTCGTGACGAATTTATGACCTGGAATCGTAATTTCTCCTCTTAAATATCTTGCCAGTTGCGCAGATCAGATGCGCTGTAGCGAGAACCGTTTATCCATTGGCAACCAAAGTGTAATATTTTGCATTTTCCGTCGAAACCTGTATGCATATCAATTTGTGTCCAATTTGCTTTATATCTCCTCGGTGCGTTCGTGGTGCGTCGGTTTTTTTTTTTTTTTATTTTTTTTTTTGTCTAAGAGTGTATATTAGGGCGCAGAAGATAAAAATATCTTGGTTATAAATACATGAAGAAACAGAAACTTGTTATACTGTCTAACTATATGAAGATTTCCGACGATTGTCTGAATTGTGATTCTGTCTGTGAAATACGTTTGGTAGTTATAGAAAGAAGATTGCTTTATCATGTTAGAATGAGAGCAAAGAAACCTTTGAAAAATAATTCATACTGATTTGTGTGAGTCAGTTGGTCCAGTAACATGCGAAAAAAAGAAATATTTTATTACTTTCCTTAATGACCATGCAAATTCTATAATGGTATATATGATAGAAGGTAAATATCAAAAGTTTAATGCACTAAAAATTTGTGTGGTAGAAATAGAACCACCTCTACAGAATTGGATTGGTAGATTCCCTAAACTCTGTTTCGTGTCACTCCAATCAGCCTATGATTTTTTAACATTTAAATAATTGTATTGCACTTTCTTGGTATAAGGACATTGTTAAAAAGTACTGGAGAGCCCGTGAACTAATGGCTTAAGCGCTAATGTTTGGCATTTGTAAAATAAAATGGAATCTGATTACAACATAGGAGTATAAAGATATGAGGAGAATTCATTAGTGAAGATTTAAAAAGTTCATGTAAAAGAAAGAATTATTTTGGATTATATTGTCCTTTTTTCATCACAATTAAATCGAAAACTTGAAGAAAGAATCCAACATTAGTAGAAAGAACAAGAGCCCTGATGAAAGATTCCAAAGTAAAAAAATCAGATGTTTAGGAAAAGATTTTAGAACTGAATCAGGGGAACACAAATGAAATTTCTCTAGCTTGCAATTTAATTTATGAGCAATTAAGAAAATTGTTTTGTTTTTCAATTCTGTATCTTATAGTATTTAGTGAATGTTTATATATGCCACTGGTAATAATACCATATGCAGTTTATATGTACAAAATTTGAAATATTGCTGTTGATTTTAAAAATAGTCAAATATGCCGTATTACAATATTCTTTTCTTTTATCTTTCTTTTTGACCTTTTACAGAAAAGTGAAACCTAAAAAGGAACGGCTTAGAATTGCTCAGGAAGAACTGGACAGACTTCAGAAAACATTAGCTAGTTTATTGAAAGAGCTGGAAGAAGTAAAGAAACATTTTCCCTTTAAAATTGTTATTTTAAATCTTATTTCTTAAACAATGTTCTTTAGCTAAAGAAAAAAAAAACACTTTGATAGTTGTTGTCAAACGCCTTCTAAGATTCATTTTCATGCGTATGATTATTTTGATTTTTCTCACTACGCTTATAATATAAATTTAAATAACAATTACTGTTTAATACTTTCAACAAACGTTTAGTAAAAGGGGCGGGAAAGCGTGCATGAACTAAAAATTGGGAAAATTTAAAAGCAGTTTGGCAGTAGCAGTAAACAGAAATGTTGTATGCATTTCAGGAGATAATATGAAACAAACAGAATTCTTTGTAGTAAATATTTTGCTCCTTTCCGCTTTAAAAATACCGACTTGACACTGGATATTTCCGTTGTTTTCCTTTCTCTGTTTGTATTTATTTTTCTCTATTTCATTCTCATTCATCATTGCTAGCTCCTGACCGTGAGGCCACTCCGTGGCCAGGTGGGCCTGAGTGTACCCCAAATGTATTACAATCATTGCTATCTTGATTTCACAAAATAACTTCTTGTATAATATTTTACACCCATTGAATTTGTCCATATTTAATCCATCACAATTCTATAAATTAGTCAAGATCAAATTACATCAGACTTTAACTTGAGGTTAAGAGAAAATTATTTGGAGTGATTATCAGTTTTTGAAAGATGTAGATGTAGTGTCTTCCTATGGAGATATTTCCTGGGTTCAATATCCAGCTGGCACTCTAGTCTTTTCAGTAGTATCAATGCCATTCCAAATGTTTCTTCATAAAAATATTAGATTAAATGTAGATATTAGTTATGTAGATATTAATATTAGTGGCAACTATTAACCTTGACGTTGCCCTTATAGGAGCTGATACACGAGTTCCAGAGTCTTACAACGGTCTATAACGGCTGAAAAATTGTGGCAAGGCTAAAGCAATACAAAAACGTCCGTTGTTAAATCGCTTTCTGAGCCATAAAGAAATTCTGCAGCCACCATATAATTCTGCAGAAATTCGTTTCACGAAGCTCAACAATCAGCGCTATTATTGGCATGGTAAAGTATCAGCATAATCATGTGAGGCTGAAACTTTTAGAGTTTATAGTTATTAGGAAATGGATGATACTTCATGTTAATGCCATCATCAGAAATGCTGTAGTTTTCAATCCAAAACAACTTGGTTGTCATGCCTGTCTCTTTTCATTTTTATTCTCTTGAGTTAGCCATCTGTACTTTTTCCCCCATCATCCTTCAAAAGTGTGGTTGTTTCATTGATGCCATGTCAATCAAAGAGTCGGTCTAATCCATGAGCTAAGATAGCTTTAGAACTTTGCTCTAATTTACATTATATATAGAGATATAATATAAAATGTAATGTTATTTAGTTTATATATATAATGTACAATTTTTTACATGATATATATATATATATATATATATATATATGTGTGTGTGTGTGTGTGTGCCAAAAATTGTACTTAATAATTGCTTAACTTTTGCATGTGTAGTAGTCACTTTCAAAAAATTATTCTACTTATTAAGTATCTTAAAAATCTCATATCGTAGTTTACTAATTTTGGTATTGGCGTTTCAGTTGTATTTTCCTGATCTGCTAGTCAGTCCTATTTCTATTCATCAAAAATTTCAATCTTATCAATATTCATTATTTTTATTCATATGAATTCTAGCTGAAGTACCTGGCATTCTCCTTTACGCAGAGGTGAAGAGGCTTCATTTAAGGGAATGGGACTAGTTTGTTTTTTCGAAACCTGAGGTAGACAGTAATTTTCCTTTTATTTGAGGCATTGTGAATTGTTCAAAACTTTACCAGGCTCGAAAAAAACTGTTAACCAATGTAGAACTGACACCATATAATGGTATAGTTCTTACTACTTGTACCTGTTTTGTTATTAGTGATGTAGTTACGGAAATTATTATTAGTGATGTTCACGGAAATGAGCATACAGAAAATCAGCGAGCACTTTGGTCGATTTTTTCACCATTTTTGAAATATTTTAAAACCTTAGCTCACTTAATTTCTGTTTTAAAGGTTCTACACTTTTGTTAAATTTTCTACATTGTTCTAAAGAGTAACGGTGCAATTTAA
>KK119487.1:258056-294324 GCA_000611955.2 Stegodyphus mimosarum
GAACCTGAGATGCGTGACATGATTTATAAATTCAAACTTGGTCAAAATATTAATATTTATTTTTTATTAAAGAATATAAATTGTTGACTGAGCATGTATGGTTTCCAGTGGTAGCGAGAGTGCAACAACGGCGACATGAACCTGATATGGGTGACATGAGCTCAATGCTATAGTATAAATACCCCAAGTATGGACCCTGTGGGCTGCGTTTTAGAAATATTGTGTAGACAATGGCTTCACTCTTTATTTGAAGGTCAAATATGGAAATTTTCATCGAAGTGGAAATCATGTCATAGTGTCATCAAATTGAAATAATGTGAGGTGTACAAATAAAGTTGTAGATTTGTAAGAATTACATACTCATGCAAACAAACAATCTTCTTTATACACACACACACACACTCTCACACATGTGTATATATATATATATACATACGTACATAGACAGACAGATAGATGATTTTAATGAATCCAGCTAGTGTCATTTCATGGATCCAGCCAATAATTGATAATAATGTTAATGAATATGTGTTTATTGCTTCTAAATCGCTTAATTTGTTAATTAATAAAAGAACAAATCTGAAAGAAACATTAAACATTTTACGGTTTACTAAATGACAATACACTGATGCGTGTAACATAAATTTTAATTCTGGCTATTAAGTTTAAGAGATTAATATATTGCAAATAGCGAAATACTTCTTTTACGTCACCGAATTTTCGGATTAAATTTTTTAAATTAGTAAGTTACACTTTGCAAAGTGGTAGTATAAAGCTTTACCAACGATTGATGGCACATATCCTTACCGCATTATATTATAGATGTTGCCATATTTACTTTGTCAGGACTACTGTTCCTTCTAACTGATTTTGCAAACATAACTAAAGTCCTGAGGCAGAACAGGGAGCTTACTCAAAGCTATGTTCGTGCGTGTGTGTTGGGGGGGAGGGGTAGAAAATAAAACAAAGATAAGGAAGGTTAAATTTTACCCTTTATTCTTACAGCGCACAAGCGCTTCCACACTTCGGGTTAGAAAGACCAACACTTTTGGTCTAAAACATAGAAAATAAGAAACAAACTAACTTAACTAAATACGAACTAAGATGCTTTACAGAGAGTAGTAAAGCGAAGATTGGCCTTTTAATATTACGTATGTAGTGAGCAGATTGCTAAGGCTACAATACGTCTTCAAATATCAGCGAGAACTAACTTCCGGCAGTAGTAACCCACGGTCTTCGTATGGTCAAAGGATGCCGCCATGACGTAAGAGAACAATAGATGACGCAAAGGGGCACCTTTAACGTGCTGTCTCCGCCAATAACTTTAATGAATAAAATTTAATACATGCATTAAATTGAAAATAATTAAAATTAATAGATTAAATAATTAATGATGTAATAAATAATTAAAATAATCATATATAAATTAAATAGAGTAAATAATTAAATATAATGACGTAGTAATTAAAATAAGAAGGGAAAATAATTACATATTAAATAATTAAAAAGAGTAAATAGTTAAAGGAAATTAAGACTAATCAGGTATTTAAAATAATAAATTAAAAAGTGATGTCATTCCAAACACGTGGTTCAAGAGCTCGTTGCCACAAACATAAAAAAAATGTCGTTGCCACAAAAAAATAAAAACTTTGAAAATAGCCTCTTTGCCACATAATAAAAATAAAACTTTGATGACGTCATTCCTATGCGTCACTTCCGGGGAAATTGAAGACTTCCGGTTGTCACGTGATCCAAGATGACGGAGGCGCCACATCAAAGGCGCCCCCGTTGCATCATCTATTGTTCTATTACGTCATGGCGGCATCCTATGACTGCACGAGGACCGTGGGTTACTACTTCTGGCAGACAATGAAAATCACACGCGTGGTAAAGGCAGCGAGAAATCTCTGTCTTTCTCTTCTTTCTTGGCTAAAAGTCATGTCTTAAATACGTCTACAGTTTGCAACCTCATTTGCATAGACTAAATCTATTCGAACTTATTCTGGTCAGAAATAGAAAATAAGAGAAGATAGTAAAAGTTTAAAATAAAATAAACATTAGTAAAACTTAAAAAATCCTTACATATTTCCCGCCAGAATTTAGTAGTTCGAAAACTAGGTCTAAATGACTTTCTTGAGAACTTTAAATTCTAAACTCTAAAACGAGGCCAATCCTTACAATATTTCTAACCTGGAACTATTATTTCTAACCTATAAAGTATTTGTGTAAAGGTTTACAGATGACATGCTCCGGAAACAAAGATTCTTCATGTGTACTTAATCTAAAATACAAAGTTGTTCTTCTCATTTGTCTGGGGCTCCTTCCAGAAATCTGGAAGAAAAACTAGTTTAGTAATTAAAACAGTATATTAGATGGCAAATAGCACGTAGATGTTCCTTTTAGACGTGCGCTAATCTCATTTATCTATGTCATACATACTTTTATTTAATTATACCCGCATGCTCTCTGACATGTGTTGTACAAAGAGAAATATTAAACACGAGAGTGTATATGTACATGTGTTCAACACTACTGCCTACAATCAAGACACTAACGTGTTAAAATTTAATATATCCAGACCTCAAAACACGCCTTACAATCAGCTCGAAACCCTGAGGTACTATTCTTAAGTGTAGCGTCAGCGAGCCTGACCTACTTTCATTCATTTAACATTTAGCATGCTTTTATAATTCACAGCGCTAGTTGAATTCATGCTGTCACATTTTTTTAACTCAATTGTTTTAAACTTTTGCATTCATATAATACTTTCACTTTTAACACATCAACATACATTGCGCAAAAAAAAGGGGAGGGGGGGACAGTTCTATATCTTTCGTTCTACTGGGCCGATTGACGAAATTCAAATTGAGTTTTTCATGTCTTGAAAGCGCGACTTAGGATATATATTAGAAATATATATAGCATTATTCTAACATAGGTAATTTGGCACAAAATGAGTCTTTTTTTAAAATAACATACCAATTTTTTTCCATATTTCGATTCTCCGACTCAAATTATATCATTAAATTTTGTAACATGTGGTGCCAAATTTATGGAGAAATTCAAAAATTTAATTTGGCGAATTTTTTTCAGTTTGCGTCAAGAATAATTCACTTGGCGAACTTCTTAATGCGTGGCAACCTATTTTCCTATCCCTTATCTTGTAATGAAGTGAAGAAAAAGTCACATCTTTCCTACTTTTTACATTGTGCCATGAGCGGAAAAAAGTTGCATCATTCTTCTTTCAAATAATTTCAGCAAAGTGCGTAAACCACATTAGATGTTATTATGGCTTTTAACAAATTTGCCAAATTTCAAAATGCGCCAATGTATAAATTCACATAGATTTTCGAAAATTTTGAATAAAAAGCTCTAATTTTTTGTAGGTATACTTAGGAATACATCTACTTCAAGTTGATGGTAAACATTTTATAGGTTATAATTCAAAATTTTTTTTCAAAAAATATATAAAAATTATTTTAAAATACAAATTTTAGAAATAAATCATCAAAAAATGGGTGAATGTTGTTTGGAGTGAACCTAAATTTCGAACTGTAGAAGAAGGAATCAAGTAAGTGTAATAAAAAAAGAGATATTAATAAATACATACCAAACTGAATTAACATTCAGGAGCTAAAATTTTGAAAGCTAAAACATTTACTCGTGTGATTTTTACAAAACTTGGCAGTTTGGCATAATTTGAGTCGTAAAATCGAAATATGGAAAAACATTTGCATGTCATGTCGAAAAAGTCTGATTTTGTGGCAGCTTACCTATATTAGAACAGTGCTGTATATAAATCTAATACATATCCTAAGTCGCGCTTTCGAGACATGGAAAACGCAATTTGAATTTCGTCAATCGGGCCAGTAGAACGGGAAATATAGAAGTTTTTTTTTTTTTTTCAGTGTACGTTGTTTGCAAATAATGTTTTCGAAAATAAGAATAATCAAAGAGAACTAACATCTCATTAAGTTTAAACATTTACAAAACAGTAACAACAACAAAACGTTTATTTCCTCCTCTTTATAGCAAGTGCTTTTTTTCTTTTACATTTAAGTACTACATTTCGCTTTACGGGAGTCCTTCAGACTAAAATGTCTTTCCTTTATAGAACGTTTCAATAAAACTTGTACAATACTTTTGAAATACTTTTACTATGCTGTTACAAGGCTTTTCTCCTATTCGAGTACTTGTACATTACTTTTAGATTACTCGCGAGTAATTGAAAACATAGTAAAAATAAATAAAATCATTCCTCGCCGATTTGGCTCAAAACTTGACCTCGCTTGAGGTGAAACTTCTCGTTAACTTTCTGCAACTTGCAGTAAAGAACGAAAAATTAATTTAGTCAAGTAATAGGAAGTTTTATTTATCTTTTTTTATATTCAGCCATGCGTCTTGACGCCCATTCTTGAAATGTTGCGAAGACAGCACTTTGGTTCAATCGACGTCTGGCTCGGGGCTGAACATCACGTTCCTTGTCTTGCCATTTTCTCTTGAGACCTGTTCCTTGAGCTTGAACGACTTTTCTACTTTTCCCTGTTTGTTGTGAAGATCGCTTGGTGGGCGGTATCTTTAAAGTCCCTGGCTCCTCTTTCGTCTACTGTTGCCGGGTCCTGATCTCTCGCCGGTCGGTATTCCCGTCTCGCTTTGAGTCTGCAACTGCATTTCCTGGGTGAATTCGTGGATATTTGCTACGTAAAATCCTTTCAGACGGTTCACTTTTCCTCTTCTCTTTGGTGGTATGGCTCCGGCCATTTCCTCTTGCCCGTTTCTTACTGGTAGCATTTCTCATTTCCTCCTGTTGCGTTTGGTCATGACTTCACTTTTCTTGTCTGGAGGCTACTTTACCCTTCTTGCTGCCTCTGCTTCTCAATCGGGGGCTTTTCTTTTTCGGATTTTATCCGTACTTGTCGATGGCTCTGGCGCTTGTTTTTGTGCCGTTTGTTGAGAGGGTGTCGGCCGTTCGGGATCCTACAAAGGTCTTCAAATATTTTCATTTTATTTAGGTTTTAATACGGCTTGATTTGATCGATATTTGCCGTAATTTTATCTCCGTTTTTGGCTCTTTAACCACCACAGGCTGGGTTATTTTCTCAATGAAAAAACGCCCTTCAAACCGCACTTTGGTTCAATTTTGGCCAGGATTCTGGGCCGATGCTGCAGGTACATCAAATTCTTCTTGATTTTCGGCCATGATGCTTCTTCTTCGGGCGCTACTGCCAGAACTACTGTTCCTTCTAGTTGAATTTGCAAACATAACTGGAGTCCTGAACCAGAACAGGGAGCTTACTCAAAGCTATGTTCATGCGTGTGTAGAAAATAAAACAAAGATAAGGAAGGTTAAATTTTACCCTTTATTCTCACAGCGTACAAGCGCTCCCGCACTTCGGGATAGAAGCACCAACACTTTTGCTTTAAAACGTAGAAAATAAGAAACAAACTAATTTAAATAAAAAAGAACTAATATGCTTTACAGAGAGTAGTAAAGCGAAGATTGGCCGTTTAATATTACGTATGTAGTGAGCAAAATGCAGAGGATACAATACGTCTTCAAATATCAGCGAGAACTAAGTTCCGGCCTTAAAGGCAGACAATAAAAATCACACGTATGGTAAAGGCAGCGGCAAATCTCTCTTTTTCTCTTCTTGGCTAAAAGAAATGTCTTAAATACTTCTACAGTTTGCAACCTCATTTACATAAACCAAATCTATTCACGCTTATTCTGGCCGGAAATGGAAAATAAGAGAAGATAGTAAAGGTTTAAATTAAAATAAATTTTAGTAAAACTTAAAATCCTTACAACTTGACTATAAGGCCCTTTTTACATTCTATTATAAATTTAAAAAAAACAATAATATGGAAAAGTATTTTTTCTTGCAGTAATTCAGAGAAAACGAATCTTAGTTTTTTTTTGCCCTTCTTAGATAATTTCCTTGAAGTAATGGTATCATTAGCTGTAGTCTCAGAACATTGTGAATGATATACTGTTGCCTGTTTGTTTTCGGATATATCGGTGACCAGTATATGAAATTCAGGTCTGAGCTGAAATTACTCAGTTTGATACAGCTCTTTAGAGGTAGTTGTAAAGCTATTTGATTTATTTAGTATTTAAACCGTGTAATTATTTTACTTGGTACGAAGATTAAACTCCTTTCCCTAATTCTGCAATTTTATTTATAAAAATAACCAATGATAAGATCGTATTAAATTTTAAACCAAAAGCATAAAAAAAGGGGGATCTTATTTTCAAGTAAATATGATACATTTATATTTACTAAATATGTTTGAATTTTAAATTAGTTGGAAATTAAATTTTTTATACCTTTTGTATCACTTACAGAATATTTTTTATGATTTATATAGAATTTTGCTTTTGCTTAGAATTTATTTAGTAACTCATGCCTTACTTTTATGGCGCCTCATCTACTCTTTACTACTATTTTAGATATTTTGCTTCTCAAACAGTTTTTCAACATTCTAATGTTCTGTTGGCTGTCTTTTTAATTTTAGGGGTTTGCGAATATACAGATTGGTCATAAAGAAACTTTGCCAACAGCTGCACTTCTAGCGTCCGTTCCGGTTAACCGATTGAGATGAGATTGCAAATATAGTTATTCGGAAGTATGCGCTCGAGGCTCTGTGAATGGCAATACTTAAGGCGCTCACGCTTACGCTTATAGTTACAGAAACTCGAAAATGTCGAATGGCAGCGCCAACTTTTTCCGGTCGCAAAATGTTCAGCGCATGCGAAAACCCTAAATAGCATTGGAACGGCACCGATATGTCCAAAAATGGATGTGTTATGCATACACAAGAAAAGAGTTCTGAAAACCGGCCAACGAAACGCGATCTGTGAGCAAGAAGAAAATTTGCATCTAACAGAAACAAGATACCAATCACAGAACGCCGATCACCAGATATTCAACGTAAGAAACCGATAAAATACCAGGCGGGTACGCGAAGTCGTCATTCAGAAACTCGCACATGGCGACGAAATTACTCTTCCTGGGAAAAATTCGTGGTGAATTGATAAAATTGCATTATCAAAATGGCATGAATGCTACTACCGGAATTGCGCGGGCAGAATGCATTCAATCACATCGTATGGATGCAGGATGGTGCACCTCCACATATAGCGAGGTTTGTTAAAGGATCCTGGAACAGCATTTTGGTGGTCACATCATCTCACGCCATTATCCTTTTACGTGGCCTCCGCAATCCCCCGATCTGACATCTATGGATTTCTGGTTTTGGAGATATCTGAAATCCAGCGTTTACCTGTGCAATCCGCAAACTTTGTCAGGTTTAAAGGATTCTATACGGCGTGTCTTTGAAAACATCCCTCATGGCATGTTGCGTTCAGCGGTATTGTTCACCGTCACCCGATGCAATGTATACTTGCCTGGGATGGCACCCATGTGGAAATTTTTTTATCTAAATAAAGGTATCCTTTTGTCTGATATTTGGAGTCATCAGCGATCGGTGTTTTATCTCTGTCATATGCAAATTTTCTGTGTGCCTCCAGATCGTCTTTCGTTGGTCGGTTTTCAGAACTCTTTTTTGGGTATGCATAACACTCCAGTTTTGGGATATATCGGTACCGTCCAACGCTATTTAGGGTTTTCGCATGCGCTGAATATTTTGCGAGCGAAAAAGGTTGGCGTTGCCATTCGACATTTTCGAGTTTCTGCAACTATAACCGTAATCCGTGAGCGCCATTGTGTTGCCATTCACCGAATCTCGAGCGCATAAATCCGAATAACTATATTTGCAATCTCATCTCGATCGGTTAACCGCAGACGCTGGAAGTGCAGATGTTGACAAATTTTCTTTATGACCACCCTGTACTTAAGGTTACACTTTGTAAACGGATAGTCTCATCTATATACTTGTTTCATTTAATTTTTAGATAATTTTGCTTATATCTGCAGGTTTAACCCGATTTGATCTGCAGAAATTTACTTTCGTATTTTTAATCTTTAGTAATAAAAGGATATGATGAATATTTAATTTTTGCTAAAGAATGAGTAATAATAAAAGTACTCTTAATTCTTTTTGTTGATGTATTTATGACTTTTGTGTAAACGACATGTAAAATAACCTTGTTAGGGTTTGGAACCAGAAATGGGATAAATCGCTGCCTGTGGTTTACCTCCATCTAATTAAACAACATTTTGTACGGAGGAATACTTACTTACTTATTTGCATCGTATCGTAAATGTAACTATTTATATTTTTATATATAAAATTAATAATGGTTTTATATAAAGCAATAATTCTTTTCATAAATAATTGTTCAATGCAGTTATATTTTATAATAATTGTTTTGCTGATTTCGAATGTGCTTTATTGTTTTTAAGGTAATAAAATCATTTTAGTTATTAAAGAAATTTCAGATTTAGAATTAATTTATATTAAAATAGCTTGAAGCAGCAATTAAACGCTTAGAACAAGAGCATGAGTTACTGCTGCAGAAAAAAGAAGAATATGCTAGAACTGCAAAAATCCTTGCATTGAAATTAGAGAGGGCTGAAAGTATTATTGAAGGCTTAAATTCTGAAAAGGAAAGATGGCTGCTTAAAGTTTCTGTAAGCGATATTTTTTATTTGTTTGTAATTTAAGTCACTTACACTGAATGTACTGTGCAAAATTACACTGTGCAAAAATTAAGGACGAGACGGTTTTTTCAATATAACTTTGTACAAAAGCTTTCCAAATCAACACATTTAATACCGTAAGATCCCCAATACGTAAGGACCTGAGTAATTTAAGCAACACTTACTAAAAGAGAAATCAGAGGGATAAAAAGAAGCTTTATTGAAAAAGTAGCATGGAGCGCAATGCGACTGAAGGCCGAAACATCCCTGTGATGGGTGTCCAGCAAGAACCATCCGGTCTTTAATAGGGGATATGATCTCCCCTGACTGCTAGGCAGGTTTCACATTATTTGTGCATGCCGGATATGTGGTTGTTAATGAGCTGTTGAGACACTGCTGCTCGTTCCTCTTGTAGCACCAATCGCAGTTTCGGAATCGTTACTGGCGATAAGTTACGTGCTGCCACGGGTCTCCCTAGTAAGTTCCGTACATGCTTGACGGGATTTAGATCCAGAGACCTTGCCGACCAATCCATGTGTTCAATATCTTCACTCTCCAACAGCTCTTCGACAGTAACTGTGCGATGAGGTGGAGCGTTGTCGTCCATGAAGAGGAACTGAGGACCCATAGCCCTTGTGAAAAGACGCATGTAAGGAAGAAGAACCTCGTTACAATAGCAGTCCCAGGTGACGAACCTCCTTGGGAGATATGAAGGTCGGTCCGGCTACCAAGCATTATGTCTGCTCGAACGAGAACTCCGCGACCTCCAAAACAGTCCCTTTTGATGATGTTGAAGGGGTTATTGCGTGTTCCCCGCTCTGTCCAGATGTGTATGTGTCTAGAATCGCAACTCAGACTAAATCTGCTCTCATCTGTAAAGAGTACTCGTCCCCATTCATTGTCTCTCCAATTCCGGTGTTCCCGGCACCACAGAGAACGCCTTCTCCGATGGGCAGGCGTTAGAGGTACACACCGTACAGGGCGTCGTGCAAACAGACCACCACCGTGCAGTCTTCTGGCCACGGTAAAACGCGATATCGGTCGTCCAGTCGCCTGTGTCGTGTGTCTAGCGATTTCTCCCGCTGTCTGCCGCCTGTTTCTTCTGGCCTGTAAGGCAATATACCGGTCATCTGCGGGTGTGGTTCCTCGTGGACGACCACTACTAAACCCCCGGATAGCTGTTCCTGTAGTTTGAAATTGTCTCCAAAGTCGTGAAACGATGCTGTGAGCAATTCCGAACTCTGCAGCCACACTTGTCACACTGCGGCCTTCCTCCAACTTCCCAATGATTCGACCTCGGGTAAAAGCATCCAGATGTCGTCTAACAGATTGATTATTCGCCATTTCTCGCTGAGGCAGCAACTCGGTGTGATTTTAACTGCTATACGGCGTGCAATCTCTTTGCCAGAAATACTGATCTTACACCGACAACATGCTTTATACTACTCAGACACTCCCCCATTACGTCTACCTGCATATCTGTACATGTGCTACCGTACATCACCTTACTTTATCTCCTGATTGGTCTTTCTGTCCGCTCTGCCTCTTTGTTCAGCTGATATGCTAATTTTTCGACTTCGTCCTTAATTTTTGCCCACCAGTGTAGATTAAGAATTTTTTCTATATTTTTAGAAGATTTGAATGCATGCTGGATGTAAAATCAAGATTTCAAAAATACCTTAAATTTTTTTTTACATATTTACAAGAATTCCTAAACAAACAGAACTAAAAATAACATTTTCATAATACTTGCATTTATATTTTAAGTGCAATATTCAAATGTAATGTTTCTTTAGAAGTAACATTGATTTATGAAAACATTTTATAAATGGTACTAAAAATGTTCGTAAGCATACATTTGTGTATTAGATTTATAAAGTTCTAGTTAATTTACGTGTGCTAGGCTAATAAAACTTTTATGGAAGTGTCTGGCGACTATTCACTGGTCTTCTTTCAATTAGATAAAATATAAGTCCAAAGAAGGGTGAAAATGCCTTTTTGTTAACTCAAAGAACTAATGATAGTCGGCCTCTTCTTGGGCTTACAGGGAAAGCCTCCAACTAAGCTTTAACTTAAGCTGGAAAATAAGAAAATAAACTTAATCTAACTAGTTAAACTTTAGCCGAAGCTGTACAAAGATAGCTAACTGAGTCGGCCCGTAATTAAACCTCACCAGTGAATACTCACAGGCATATAAGACTACTGTCGTTTGTTTAAGACAAGCTTAAAAAAACGATGTGGTCCGAAGGCAGAACCCGCTTGACTAAGAGCTTCTAAGCTCTCCTACGAAAGGACTAAACTTCCCCATTAAATACTCGTTCTACTTCGTTTACATAAACGCGACATTAAAATCTCATTCTAGAAGGAAGTAGTACGTGGAAAACAAGAATTTAAAGGAAATGGTTTCAAATTAGAAATAACTATTAGAAAATTAAAATAATCCCTATAGACTTGAATATATGTAATGATTTACAGCTAGCACAAATTTATAAGTGGTAGTAAAAGACTGTATTATATTTTGAAATTAAACAAAATTTAGCATTAAAACGTCATTACAAATCATCCTCAACTGAATGCTTATATTATTTTAAGAGATGATTTATTGCTCATCTCTCTTCAAAACTACTAGTGACTGATCGGATAAGTTCACTGAACTTTGGCAATTTACGTTCAACTCTATTCCTGTGACTGAACAAGTTGGCTGCATTGGGGCTTTCATTAGTTTACACTGTGTGTAACGTGAATATGATACAAAACTTAAATACAAAAGATTTAAAATTCCTTGAAAATCCTTTCCTTCTGGCCTTTATAGCTATAGCCAAAAAAAAGGGGGGGTTTGGAAAGAAATGAAAGAAAAAAGGTGAAAAATGGAAATACCCTTTTATTTCTATTTAGTAATTTAACGAATAGCGACTGCTTATCACATTAAATTGATGAGTAATGTGTTTTGGACTTTAGTAATATAATTTATTGATTCTGTAAGCATCATTACTAATTATAGAATTGTTTTTATGGCATAACGTTTTCCTTTGAACTATCCAAAACTGCACTAGACCAAAACGTAGAACATCCTATTACTGAGAATAATGATTTAGTACAAGAATGTTAACTTTTTTATTAATATTTAGTTGCTAATTCTTTGTATTAAAAGCTTTCACTGATTCTGCGGGACATGGAGTCAACTGATTTTTGTCATTTTGCAACACGAATGCTTTGCATCTTCCACATCTCTCCAAAGTTCCTTCGGATTAGATGGGTTATGGGTTCATTTAATCTTTTAGTTATGTTCTAAATTGGAGTTAGGCCCAATGACTGAGAATGAATCTCGTTTTGTTTAAATTAGCTTTCCTGAATGCTACGGATCATTATCTTGTTAATAGAGCCATTTCAGTGGCAGGTCCTCTTCTGCCATGAAAACGCTTTACTCTCTAATATTTTCATATACCATCTTACACGAAATATACCTCTTGGCTGTAATACCAGCTTACACGAAAACCTGAGTCCAAACCATAATGTGAAAAAGAACCCCACACGTAAGATTGCCACCTATACTTTTTTAATGGATTTATTATATATTTTGTATTATATGTCTGGCCTTGGCAGTGGAAAATAAAGTGCTTCCCATTTATTCCAAATCGTTTTGTTTTATCATTCCCTAATATATTTCTCTACTGTTTCTTTGATCTTTAGGATTGTTTTCAACATGGTACAGTTAGACAAAATATCCGCTTTCCGGTATGCACTTTTTCAAAAAATTAAATGTTCATTCGATTTCAAGAATATACTATTTTCACCAATACGCATTGAACTTTAAGTCCAGTTTCTTCTTGAAGCTTTCTGGAGGACATGCTTCAATGAAAACAGAACACGTTCAATTAAATATGCTTGAAGCATCCATATTTAATAATTGAGTGGGAAATGCCCGAAAGAAACTCAATGTATCATTTCGACTTCTAGAAAATTATCAGAAAGAATTGCTAAGGCATAAAAACATGTTTACAATGTCTATGGAAACTACATCAATGAAAATAGTGCATCTTTGGTTAAATACTCCTTGGAGCACCAAATTTAATATTTGCATGGAACATCAATAAATCCGGCATAAAAGTAGCTTTAAAATTAGAGAAAGACTATAAGTAAGCTCTGGGCCATATTGCAATAGAGACCTTTTATTCAATCTTCAATATATCTGAAAGTCAGTTCTGAGAAGTATAGCAGCCTCGATGAAAGCAATAAAGAAAGGCGAATGAGGTCGGCCATTTATTTCATTTCAACTTGATGAAGCAAATACGTTATCTGCAAAAGCTCTTCCTTTTGTTCACACCTGAGTTTTTAACCTTCAGCATTTTACTTCATTATTATTAGAATTTATTTCTTTTCTCTCCTAAAGTTCTTTAGCCAGTTTAGCAATGTCTCCCATTGATGAACTATTGCTGTGCATAGTTAAAATAATTTGTAACTGCACTATTGCAATGTTTCTTTCTACCCATTTTTCCTCCTTTAAAATTAGAGAAAAGCAATCATTGGTAAAAAATATCAAAATTGAACAGAAAGAGTTGCACATTTTATAAATCATTTATTTAAAAAAGGGTAAATGTCATTTCTTTTTATTTTATTTCCTTATTTATTTTGTTTATGTTATATCAGAGAAAAACATAATGTGAAAGTAGCTCTATAATTGGTGATTATAATTACAGAATCAGTAAATTATGTTTCTAAAGTCACAACAATACTCATTAACTATAAATTTAAAACTTTAGACATATCATTCTTAAATTTGAAAAATAATAAATTAAATAAATTAAAGTTTTCTTTTTTTTCCCATAGCCGTAAATCATGTGCTGTACATAACCTTAATTCATTTTTCTCAAGCGATATATTTTATAGAATATTGTTACTGAAGAATCTTTCTGGAATCATCATATCATACATAAAAATGCATAAAGCATTTCTGTAAATTATTATTTATTTAAAACATAATTTTACAACTGTTTGCCTTTCTTGGGATGCTAAATATCAATTCTAAAATAAAATTGCGCGTACTGAATGCTTTTCTTATTTTGTTGAGGAAAGCAATTGATCTTTTTAATTCATAGTTATTTTACTTTGAGTTGTTTTGAAAATTATATGTTGTTTTCGGTATTTACAGTTTGAATATTGTGCTTACTATATTAACATCTGTTGTAAGTATTTAATGAATTTTCATAAAATCAGGCATTTAATGTGTAGAATGGTCTCATGTAAAAGATTAGGATGGTTTGAAGCAAAGAGCTAAGGAGCTCAACAATCAGTAAAATCTACAGAAATAATATAGATACTTATTTAATTATTTTCCTCTAAAAGCTTAGTTCTTCAACACTTTTCAAGATTATTTCCTTTAGCGTTGGTGCATTTCTTCAAATAGTAGAAACCCTTTTTCTTAAAATTTGCAACGAGTATAGAGCTCTGCATAGGAGTCTTGCAGAATGAGCCTATTTGAAAGCCAGATCAGCACTACTGATTTTGTTACAAGTAATTTCTTGCTTTTATCAAAAGTTAAATCTCCCATATCAGGGAAATCTTGCAAAATCATCATTCAGAATAGTGCAGGGACAGTTAGATAATCTGATGAAGATGATTTTTCTAAGTTTAACTTCAAGAAGCAATAAACTCCTTATTTGAAGAATATATTGGTATTGATTAAAACTGTGTTGGAAAGTGCCTGCATTTTCAAAACGGGAATAAATTAATCAAACATCAGAATTATTTCTGAATGAAATTATTGAACTCGCCAAATCCTTACTTAAATCCACGAAAAGTTAAGTTTTAATCTTAATATTAAAACTATTTTTAGATTAAATTAGTATAGCAGCAAACATTAATATTGTTACGAATTTGGTATTTAAATAGCTAACCTTAGCAGAATTATAATTAAAATTGTTTTATTTCCCCGTGCAATGCAGCACCTGATAAATTTTAAGAGGAATCTACACCGGAAAAATAAAAATATAAGTGCACGTGCATATTGAATAAATGGATATCTCTTTCTTTTATATTGAAATTGAATAACTGTAATTGACTACTGTGTTAGCTGTAACCGTAATTCCATCCTCTTGTGGGTTTTGGGAAATCTGGAGAAGCAAAGAAATTACTATAACTCTCTCGCGACCGATTGAAAGCTTTAAAAAACCGGAGAGACATATCTCATCTCAGTTGTTTAGTTAGCTGCCGTTGTTATTGTTGATCGGATTAGCTTTCTCTGCGCTGTGGATTGCGTTCTATTTAACGTTTTAGTAGTTTGAGGAATAACTACTGATTATTATTGCGTGATATTGTGAACACTTGTACAAATATTTTTAGGAAAATTCCGGCGTTCTGTTATATTTCTTTTGATGAGAATAAATTTTATTAACCTTTTAACGGGCTTATGCATTCAATCTGTTACGAACCCGTACGCACACAACAATATTATTATTAATTAATCATTGCTTCATATGCATTGATATCTGCTATAAGCATAAATAAATTAAGAAGAGAAGAAATCATATAAGTGAATTTAACTCAGTATTAAAAATTTTATTTTTATCAGTCATTGATAATAAAAACAAATAATATACGGCATATAAAAATATAGTCAAATCCCGATTTAGCAAATAAGGCTATAACTTAATTTTTGACTTAAATAAATATTTGTTTTCTTAAAAAGCTTTAAATTATATACAAGCTTTGTCCGCAAGCAAATAGGAAGTACAACTTTTCAAATACTAGGATGAAAATATTTGCTCCCCACATTTACATGTGAACTCATTATGACACAGTTATTTAAAAGCGAGTATAAAAAAGTTATTAGTTGGATTATTTTTGAAAGATTTAGAAATAAAGCCTGAATGTTTAAACTTCTTAATGCAGTGCATTTTATCAGGCATTACGAAAATGAAGTGACATCAAATGCTATCGTTATCAGTAATTTATTATATTTATAAAGTATTTTTCCCTCTTTTCAGTATACCTTCGTGGTATAACGGTAACACACTCAGCGCGTATTCGACAGGCCCAGTAAGTAATAAAAGGCCCGAAAGTAATAAAGTCCCAGCGAGGGTATTAGTCATTTTTCATGTTTCCTGCTTCACAAAAACCTAATTTATTCTACAGTGGGGCCCGAACGAAAAGGTGATGGACGATAATTCCTCACCACCAGGATTTGGATATTGGGTCACCTTATTCTCATTAGCCGTTTAAAAGGGGGAGTATATAAGGTATTTTCTCCTTCCTTGCAGCATACTTTTGTGTAACGGTAGCGGATTTTCGAAGGTCCAGATTTCAGTCCCGGCGGTAGCATTGCTCATTTTTCATGTCTCCCGCTTCAAAAAAAACTAATTGACTCTACCTATTATTTAACAATATATATATAATTTATTATAATTTTTCAAAAAAGTGTTGGAGTGAAGATGGTATAGCCAAGTGTATAATGATATTTCACAAACTTAATAATTTTCATATTTCTCTTGTCTCACATACTTGGGAAGCATAAACTAATTCAAGACTCTGAAAGACTGAAACTAGGCAATTTATCGCTATTCCAAAATGACGATAGAGAAGGTAAAAAGGATGTAAAAGTCCTTTTTATCAAAACTCTGTTAATTTAACAGAAGGCAATTCTTGTGCTTACGAAGCCAGCCAGCATTTATAGTTGTAACTCGAAAGTAATAATTTCTATTTAAAACTGAAAAAAATCGTAAGGTAGCCAAAAGCTACACAGAATTAATAACATGCAAGTTAGCTCAAGCCTAAGACGGTACCACAAGCACTAATAGGAAGAATAACGCAGCGGCGCAGAAGGACTGCTATCGAAGAGTTTCAGCTAGTAACTTGCTCATCAGCAAGCGGAACCCGCTCTGATTAAACAATCTAAAACTTTCCTCTAAATACTGTCTCTTTCTACCTCATTTGAATTCGCGCAAAATAAAATTTGCATTCTGGTAGCAAAATGCAAAAGGAGAAGGAAAATAAAACTATTAAACATAAAATAAGTGGTTAGATTAAAAAAAAAATCTATAGAACTTCATATAGTCTATAGAACTAAAGTCTATAGAAAAAAGTCTATAGAACCCTGCCAGAATTTAAGTACTCGCAACGAAGTTCCTTAATGACATTGTTAAGACCTTAAATTTTTACTAACCAGGCGCCAACTTCTTACAATACGATAAAACTCGTACTATCTAAAATTAATCTTACATCTGTGTGACAAAGAGCTGGATCTTGAAATAATTTTCGGCAATTTACAATAAACCATCTGCTTATCTCCTTTCAATCACTTGGAAAGAAACATTTTAGCAGAAAAATTCAAACGTATTATATTATTTCAGTTTAATTGAATTTTTCTGAACCTTTTGGTATTTAGACACTTCATCCAAACTCTTTTCATACAATTTTATTCGAACTTTCCAATTAAATTTTACCCCAATTTTTATGCATATTATTTATTCTATCAAATTCTTTCCCCGCTGCTCTCCGGTTAAAATGAACTGTTGTGAACGAGAAAATATATTTTGTGCAAGTGGTACGATACTACCAACTTACCCACATCGTACATGTTAGAAACTTGGACTCATTAGACATCAAAAACAACTTAATTTTAAAATTGAACCTACTGTGCTAATAAATTGCTAAAGTTTGGCTTTCCAGCCAAACTTTTGTATTGGCCTAACTCTAAATGGGAGGAGGAGGAGGCCTAACTTTAAATTTCATGCGTTTCGCTTTTAACTTAAATTTTCTTAAAATTTGCTAGCTTGCATTTAATCAATTCATACAGCCTATAAGATTTTAATTTTTACAACTAATTATGCAAACATTTAGTTTACAGCATTTTCAACGTTTACAATACGAAAACACTAGACATACTACATTAAACATTTACAACATTTACACTTATATTATATTAAGAACATTCAGCTTAAATTCTGCTTCAAAGGATATAAGTTGCTTAAAATTAATTTACAGTTTCCCCAAATTTTTCTCACATCAGTCTCTTAGACTAAAATAGAATTTTTGTTTCTAGACTCATTTAAAACCAATGTGAATAATTGCATATTTAAATTTGGAACTTCTTGCTATTTAAGAATAACTGAAATGACCTCACTTGGAGCAAAATTCAAAATAAAATAGCAGCTGTAACACTTTTCGACATAAAATAGAAATTGAATCTGCAAAGAAAATAAATTTTCACATTTTTGTTCTTCGAAATTCCTCTGTACGCTCACAAAATCCGCCCACGCAGGGTAAAGGCTTGCTTGCCGAAATCTAATTCGTCTCGAAGGCTATGTTTAATCGTCTGGTTGAACTTTTCTCTTCTGATGTCTTTTTCAGAATTTTCCATCTTTCCTCCGTCCTTGAAGATTCTCTGGGTCCGCTGCTCTTATTAACGGTTGATGATATGGCGTTGCTGGACCTTTCGGCAGGCGAAACGGATCGTCGGAACTTTCGCGGTCTCTTTTGCGGTGTTGAAATCTCCTCCGCTTGTCACTTCTTGGGTAGATGGGGGGACCCCTAGATATACCTGGGAATAAGCGCGAACTTTTTCCTGCACCCTGAGCATAAGTTGGTTTTCATTAGGACGTTCGCAAGAACTCTTGGATCCTTTTTATTTTAGCTGCTTCCTTAACGTTTTTTTTTTTCGAGTCTGGCTGCTTTCTTATTCGTTTTCTTCCGTAGCTGTGGTTTCTAATTTTTTTTTTTTTTTCAGGAACGTGTGTTTCGATGTCAGTGGTGTTCCGTCGCTGTTCCCCACTGGATCTGTCTTTTCTTTTTTGCGTTTCCTGAAAAGTACCTTTAAACATTTGCGTCTCATTTCTATCAAAATATGGCTTGATTTGATCTGTGTTAGCTACTTACTACTTCTTCCCCATTTCTATTTCTTAAATAAATTATCGTATCCCTCATTTTCAATCACATCTGATTCTTGAAATCGGGGGTAAAACTTTCCCTATCTGTCTTCTCCAGAGCATGACAATAAATGTTTTAATTTGAGAACTTTATCTCCCATCTTGTAATTAACTTCTCGTCTTTTCCAGTTATACTATAGCTTTAACTTTCCCCTTGCAATATTTGAATTTCTTACGGCTTCATCTGTTGTTTGTTTCACACATTTTAAATTCTGGTGCCCTCTTTTGACCAAAAAATTATTTATCTAGCGGGGTAATTAGTTTTTTCCCTAGAAATAGTTCTGCTGGTGTCTTCCTTGTCGTGTCATGTTTAGCCGACCTTAAGACAAATGCTATATTGAAGCATCTGTTCCAGCGCTTATGATAGTGTTCACATAGCAACGTATAATTTTAACTATATTCTTATTTACCCACTCCGCTATGTTTAACTTCGCCGATATGGCACCATTTTTTAAATATCGTAGCCAAGCCCTGCGCATAGTCCCTCAAATATTTGATTAATAAACTCATTCGAATTATCCGAAATTACTTTTAATGGAGCTCTATTTTAAAATATTTTTATTTAGGAAAGAATCTAAAACGATTTTAGACGAGACTCTTAGGGGGATTATTTCTACCCACTTAGAAAAATGATCTGCAATAATGGATAAATATATACATTTATTGCCTTCACGATGTGGGTAGGAGGCGTAGCTGGCAAATATGGAAGGACCTGACATACGCACTTCCTAATTTTTGCAACTGAGGAAAATATGCAGACTCGCGAACTCTCTGCATAGAGGCTGTTCGCACATTTTTTAGACGACTTTGGTAAGCGGTAATAAAACATCGTTTGCTGCAAAAGAAGTAATTGCAATTGTACTATGTTTTTAAAAGTCAAAACTATCGTCTGTGGCTTGAAAGTTTTCTTTTTATTCAAAATGGTGAATTTAACAAAGCAGTGGTTCGAAGGCTATATTTACGCTCTTTCCGAAGAGAAATATGCATACTCCATTATCCAAAAACGATGTCAGAGTCATAATTTTGTGATATCTAAAGCATCGATAGGTAATATCATCGACAAGAAAGGAAACAAACGTCAAATTGGAGCCTCAAGTAAAACAAAAATTCCAAAAATATCCAAGGAAAAAACGGACATCTTTGACTATTGCAAAGGTACGCTGTTTATTGTTAAAAGAAAATCCTCCTAGTCAAACGAAAGTTGCAAAATTATTAAAATGCTCGGTTTCCACTATAAACAAAATGATAAACTTTGATTTAAATCTTAAGAAAGCGAAAAAACGCAATGTGCATCGTCTTCTTCCAAAGCATATCACTCAATGCAGGACACGCTGCAGAATTCTGTATGAGAAACACTTATCCAAAGAAAAATGGAAAACAATTGTCCCAATAGATGAAGCGTGGGTGTATTTAAATGATTGTAACAAAAAAAGAGCCATTTATTATCATAAAAGGGGAGAACAAAATTTAAGTACATGGTTCAAAGAATCGAAAGTTTTTCTAAGGGATTCATGATTGTTGCTGGTTTTTCTTATAATGGCAAGTCAAAAATAAAGAGAGTGCAAAAAAATGTCAAGATTAACTCCAAATACTATCAGGACTAATACTAATATTTTATCGCCAACTTTTCTGAATGAAATACCATCGCTTTACCCACAGTGCCATCCATCCATCCGTGAGACTCCATCAGGACAAAGCTAGCAGTCACGCATTAAAATCCACTGTAAAGTTCCTAAAAAAAATGGAACAAAAAACTGGTATCAAGGCCATACCCTTCACTGATATCCCTACTAAATCTCCCGATGTGTCACCTCGGGACTTTTAAAAACTGCATTATCCAAACGTTGTCCCAAAACCCTAACAGGACTCTGGAAAGCTGTTCGGGAAGAATGGGATAAAATACCTCTTCGGACACTTCAAAAGGCATTATTATTCTGGAAATTGCGGTGTCGAAAGATAGTTCAGAATAAGGAATGTCAAATAGAACATTTAAAACACAAGAATTTTATGTAATTTAATTTTGTGAATACAATATACATCGTCTAAAAAATGTGGGAATAGCCTCCGTATTTTTTCCCGCTTATACCCAGCTGGCCGGAAATCGACTAATCCTGCAACTCGCGTAAAATATTTAACCTTAAACTAGGTGGGATAACCGGTCTGAATTCGTTATTCGAATTAGTAATTTTTGCATAAAATAAGAGATTGTCGATAACTTCATAATTCGCAGCTCTTTTCCTGATGGCCGTAATATCCTGATGTTCAACATGATCAGAATCGTTCACAGATAAGAAGAATAAATATTCGGGGTCTCTTTGTAATTTTGTTACAATAGTTCTCCACGAGTCAAGGAATTTTGATGTAAGCATAGTACATTTTATTGTACTCCCTTCCTCATCCACTTTTTTTCTTGATAATGCATCGGTCACCATGTTCTTTTCCCAGGATTATGTTTAATGATTAGATTGAATTCTTGAAGTTTAAGGGCCTATCTAATCAGTCTTAGCGATAAATTATTTCCTGAATACAAATGACCCACGGCCGCTTGATCGGAATAAACTATGACGGGAATTTTGCCAAAGTATTGTCTAAATTTTTGAGCTGTTAACAAAACTACGAATTTTTCTCTCTCGGTGATAGAATAATTTTTTGTGTAGAATTGAGAGTTTTACTAAAATATGCAATATGTTGACCTTTATGAGTTAGAACGGTACCCACTGCGTAAGTAGAGGCATCGCTGGGATCTTTAAATGTTCGTCGCTTTCAGGAATCTATAATAGCGATGCTTGAATTAATGCTTGTTTCAGTTGTTCGAAAGTAGTATTGGCTTCGGTTGACCAAGCGAATCGGACTTTTTTCCTTTTTCATTGTAACAAAAGAGCAGTTATAATAGCAGTTATATAAGTCTTTAATGAATCTCCTATAATGTGAACACATGCCTAAAAATTATGATAACTTATTTGTAGTATTAGAGCGGATTGTAATTTTTGATAGCTATTATTTTAAAGTTTTCAGTCTGAATACCGTTCTTCGACATTTTATATCCTTCTGAAAGTTCTGTAGCCGCGAATTTCATGTAAGTCTTTAATGTGTTCGTCAATCGTTTCACTACTAATTATTACATCGCGTAGTTAAATGAATATAGTACTTTTCCTTAGAACCGGTCTTAAATAATGTCCATCGTCTGTTGAAAAGTAGCGGGAGCTTCGCATAAGCCGAACGGCATTGTTATAAAGGCATAAACTCCTGAGTTTGTAATAAATGCGATTTTGGGGACGTCTTCTTGCTTTACGCCAATTTGGAAATATCCAGATGATCCACATGTTACATCTAAAGCAGTCGATTTAATTTTACAATAATATCTTCAGTTATGAGAATGGGTTAGACAGGATATTTAATGACACTGTTAAGTTTTCAGTAATCAACTGCGAAATACTATGCTTCGCAGTCAGTCGGTGGAAGGATATTTTTCTTCCTACACAGCAACACTGGACCAGCGTAAGGGCTAATTATTGGAATTATAATTCTATTTTTCAGCATTGCTTGAATATGATACTCTATTATTTGTTCCTTCACTATTTTATTGCAATTTGATTTTGCTCTTACGGGGGCGCGTTACCGGCATCAGTGCTATGATTCGTAATTTGAGTGAGGCTGGTCGCTCATCTACCAAATTCTCCAGCTTTTCTTTTTCTTTCGGACCTAAGTGGTTTAGATGAATCACTGGCGGCTGCGTCCTTCTGTCTTCCAGTTTCTTCATATCCAGCTGCTAAATAGATTCTTGAAAGTTCAGCTTGAACTGCCGCTTTTGAGAAATCCAAGGCTAAATTTACGAATGTTTAGAGATTTTCACGACAAGGAATACAACCTGTTCTTGTTCATTTTGAACCTGAACTTGCAGTGCTATTTTAACTATGCGTGTGTGGGGGGCTTTACTATTTAATTCTAAAGTTCTAACTTAGAACCCCACGAACACTAACAAGGGAATAATCGCTTGAGTGTTTGAACAGAACACGTAAGACTTAAAGAGGGTTTACAACCCTTTATTTTTCAGCATATTTGCAATGAGTTCCTTCTTGGAACTTTACACAAAGGCGCCTCTCGGGCTTCAACTAAAAATAATAATAATTTAAACTAAAACTAGCTAAGCTATTTGAAAGGTATAGCCGAAGCTATCAGAGATCTAACTAGTTGGCCCCTAAGTATTAATTGAATCGGTGAAGCCAAACAAGCGCTTAAGATATAGCCGAGCGTAGTAAATAAGAGAGACGTAACGAAAAGGCAAACGCGTGCTAGTCAGGGAATCAGACTTTCTCTCTCGAAGTCGGTGATGTCACGACTTAAATAATACTCTTTCTCATTTGCATTAACTGCGTTTCTGAATTTACATTCTGGCAGGAAATTCTAAATTAGAATAAGATAGGAAAGATACAAAACTTAAAATAACTGTTAATAAACTTAGGGTAAACCTTACGTGTGTACTAATTGCCTTCAGCAGCAATAACTTTTGCTCCCGCTACATCGAATAATCTATACCTTCTAAAGTATCTGCGGAAAAACGTTTCTGATATAAAACTACATTGAGCTCCAGTGTCTATAAGTGCATCTGCAGGGACCTTATTTAGCAACACCTGCATTATTGGCAAAGCCAAGTTTTTAATAATCAGGGTATTTAATTGAAATTTAATGGGATTTTCTTATCCCTGGGATGACTTTGCCCTCTTATACCTTCAGTATCCCTTCCGAATTTACATGTTTCATATTATTTTCCACCAGTTTTTTCTTTCGCCCTTCGTTTTGGTGGCAGCTACTCGCCTTTGCATCGTTCTTCCTATTGTCAAAATGCTTATTCTGGCGAAACTCTGTTCTTCGCTGAGGTGCAGGCCTGAAACTTTGCCCATTTGCCCTTTCGCCATATCTTGTCATACGTATCGTTTCCACTACGCGCCTACTTTTAAATTTTATGGCAAGTTCAGATACATAGGTGCTCTAGCGTCGTCGTATTTCTCAATTTCGAAGAATCTTGTATTTCAGGCAGTAACCTGGCTAAAACGATCTGTATTACCTCCTGCTGAGGTAGTTAGCCTACAATAAATTAAAAATTTGCATTTTCCTCAGTTGAGTTTATTCTTCAACTTAAAAACTGATATTTGCTAAATAGCTGTGACTCAAGCTTAGTCATATCTTTTGGATTGAGGAACACTTTAATCAGCGCCTTCTTAAATCCTTTAAATGTATATAGGTACCCATAAAACACAAATTTGCTAATACATTTATACTAACTGGAAGCCTGTTCTTTTAGGGCGGCAGTTGCAATTGTAACTTTTGTGCTTCTGGCATTGCATAACAGTTCAAAATCGAAATGTTCGAGGTAGTTAGTTGCTAAGGTTTTCCATCGAAAGATATTGCGGGTCTCATGGCAGCTCGCATTGCATCTGCAATAAATTCAAATCCCTCCATGGAACTAACTGGTGTCGGTGGAGCTTGCGACATTCAAGGGGCCAAACCAAACGCAGAATTTTCTAGAGACATGGTTCTTACATTGTTCTGACACCAGTATATCACAAATAACTGTAATAAAAAGCATACATAACATCAACAAATAATACAAAATATGTAATAAATAACATAAAATGGCTGGTTAGATAAATATAATAAATAAACCTTATACACTTAATATCGATTTCATACCTTCGGTATTTAATTTTGGGATAACAAAGCTAGTAAGCAGTTTTATGTTAAATACAGCTAGAAAATAAGCAACAACAAATATCTACGAGTACTGTTTCTGGACTAGAGCCTGTTCTAACTTTAGTACAAAATAATACTTACTCTTACTGGCGTTAAAAAAATTATTCTTACTTGAGTACAAAATAAAATGGAGTTTCTAATATTTCCCAAAAAATTTATAAAGAAATTTAGAAAATCTTTCAAACGAATGTAGACTTATCGGGTTTCTTTTCCAAAATATTTAATGCATTAAATAGATTTTTTTAATTTTGCTATTATACTAAAGTACTCATATGTGATATGGACAAATGGAATAGTTGTACACTTGCAAAGGACATCATTATTCAATGTAATTTCCCTGAAGTGTATCTATCCTGTACTCGAAGAAAGTATATTTTGGGGTACATATTCAGTCTCGAGCTGCTGTCATAATTCTCGGGAATATTTAAAGTTTAATTTGATTATAACTAGGATATATACAGCATACTACATCTGCCTAACACACATTGTTCTATATATATTTTATTTGAAGCTTGGTCAAAATTTGGAAGTATCTATCCCCCACGAGAAATTTAGAAATAATAATTCTTTATTTCATAGATTAAGATCATCATTCTTCCTATTCCTCACCAGTATCATAGTTGCCTCAGGGAATTGAGATCAAGCTTCAAGGTGGAATTACATTGTTATCTAATATACGACAGTTTGAAAATCTAAGTTCATTTACTATCCTACAGAAATCATCGTGCAAAAAATGTTAGCAATTAGATTATATTTGTATACTCTAGAACTTTTTATATAAAACAGCTTTAACTTATTCATCAAAATATTCATATTGCTATTAAAAATCTAATTTTTGTGTCTTATTGATTATTTATATGTCTTTTCTAATATTCCTTTATTTGACAAATAATCTCAGTTTTATAAAATTTGTGATTGGTTCTGAGTGATTCCTTAAATTCAGATTAACTATGTTTTCTGTAATTTTAGTGAAACTGAAATGATCGTGGGATTTTTTGATTTTTTTTTTCGAATAAGTGTGAAAGTTAGTTCATAGATTTCTATTACCTGCTTATTAGGATTTGAAAGCAAAAAGGGTTTATGTTGTTGGAGACAGTTTCCTAGCTGCTGGATTTTTATCATATCTTGGCCCATATGATCAGTCTTGCAGATTACAAGCTTCTATTTTTTGGAAAAAAAAGGTAAATTATAAAATTGGATCTCATATGGTAATGCATTAATATAAATATCTCAAAATATTTTAGCATGAATCATACAAGATAACCAAAAAGGTATTTGCTGTTGGGATCGTTAGAAACAAACAGACGTACAGGGCATGGTACTCGCCTTAGTTATCAAAGTAATCTCCATCAATATCTAGCAACGTTTTTCAACGCTTCCTGCAGCTATGCAAATATCCTTGGAATTTTTCTAAAAATCTCTGAGTGAGTGCTACGAGTGTTGAAGGATTTCCTATGGAAGTGGTTCTCCAAGGAATGGAACAGGTGGTAATCTGTGGGCCTCTAGGTCTCACGAGCACAGTGCCTCCCATCCAAGTCCCTCAATGTATCCCTTTTCTTTCTTTATTTGTGTGGTCTCTTAATTGTCATGGAGATACAGCAACCCTTGCGATTAGCTAGTGCTAGCTCCTTCTGCTGCAAAGCATGTTGTAGCCATTGCAGTGGTTGCGAGTACCGCTCTTTAGTGATGGTGTGGCCTGGTGGTAATAATTCGTGATGCACCTCTTGACAACTATTAGCTTTCAAATACAGAGCATAATCTTGCGTAGGTGCAGAGGTGGCCATGAGTTATGAGAGTCAAGCGGTGACAACTAATGCCTAGTGACAACTAATGCCTGGTGGTCCAATGTGATAGGATCACATTGGACTCACATTTTGTGAATCCCCGATCTGAACTTCTGGAGTAAATGCCTGGTTGTGCATTCATTTAGGGCATCTTTCCCGAATGCATGATATAAGTGACATAATGTTTATTGATGTGGCTGTTGACAGGCTCTTGCTGTGATTAGTGTGAGTTCTTTCTTTTTCTTTTCTTGTAAGCAATCATAATGCCACTGTGAAATTTGCC
Organism: Stegodyphus mimosarum; assembly: GCA_000611955.2. Classification (NCBI taxonomy): domain Eukaryota; kingdom Metazoa; phylum Arthropoda; class Arachnida; order Araneae; family Eresidae; genus Stegodyphus; species Stegodyphus mimosarum. The sequence continues at coordinate 284,398 of KK119487.1, forward strand.
TGCTAATGAAAAAGAAATTACTGCATTTTTTTTTTTCAGAAATATAACGTTTTGCCTAGTAGCAGAGAGCGTAAGAATGGATATTATACAAATTTAATTTGTTTTACAGAAAATAACTAATGTTTATTGATGCGGCTGCTCGCAAGCTTATATTAAAGTCATACAGCAAACAACTGCGAACGAGCAGCTTTGATACCTCATTTTCTTTGATACTGAATGAGCTACGATTGCTCTATGAGCACAACGTATCTGTATTAGTGCATGTCATTGCTTACATTAGCCCTCCATCGCTTTTACGGCTTGTGAGTCACTTTGTTTCTTATATGTCAGCGTTACTTCAAATGACATATCATAAACGGCAAGAACCTTTCTGGTTACCCCGTATTTGTGTATTTCTTAATTAAAAATAAGGTATTATCGCACTATACGCCTAACTCTAACAAGATTCCTTAGGAAAACCACATGACGCCAAGGCGGGCAATTCAGAATTTTACGAAAATCTATTTATCTGGCAATCCACTAATGTTGCGCGCTCTTTACGCCAGAGCTTGATGTTATCATCTCGGCATTTAATGCGCGTGGCTTTGAAATTCGAGGGTCTTGTTTGTAGCTTTTGTTTGTTGTAATTAATGTGTGTAGTTTTTTCTTTTTCTTTTCTTGTAAGGAAATGTAATGCCACTTTGATGTTTATTCTAATGAAAAAGAAAGTGTTGCATTTTTTTTTAGAAATATGGCGTTTGGCCTAGTAGTAGAGAGAATAGGAATGTGTATTACACAAATGTAATTTGTGCAATTCAGTGATGCGTTTTTATATTAAAATAGGTCGATGTGTACATAGAGAGTAGTGCCAGTTTCCTCTGCAGTGCATCAAAGAATTTTGCAGTTCTCTGATTTTTTTTTCATAGATACTGCTGTGCAAATAGATAGAAGACCGAGAAAACCGAAAGTTTTTCTATGGATATTTGTCGTATTTCTAATTTAGTTGCTGCTTGTTTCGTGAAATTTTCAGTGTGTCATAATGAGAGTTTGTTTCATGTCACTTTTTGTTTCTCATTATGATGTTCCTTGGATTTTTTTATTTCGTCAATTTGCTGTTGTTTTATACAATTTTCAGTGCACCGCCATGTTTTTTAATTGCTACTGTTTTTCACGTGTTAGGTTGGCCAACAACTGGTGATTTTGCGAGAGGATTGGGCGGATAATGCGAGAGTATCTCAAAAAAATTATTTTAAATTTATTTACCAAATTAAAAGTAACTACTCGAGATTTTTTATGTTCTTAGTGAACTTATATTGAATAAAGAATGAAATCTTAATATGATATAATAAAAAAAATTCCATGGGTTATTTAGTGTAGAATTTTTTTGTCAGTAATTTTTGTGTGTTATTAAATGATATTATACTATAATTCTCTTTTCAGCTCACGGAGAAAAAGCTTTCTTTTAGTCCATTGTTTGATCTGGCAGATTTCTTTGTAGATGAGGAAATTAAAACGGAATGGAATACACATGGATTGCCTAGTGATCAGTATTCTTATGAAGGGGCAGCAATTGTTACAGAAAGTTTCTATTGCCCCTTTCTTGTTGATCCAGAAGGCCAAGCTGTTAAATGGATAAGAAATCTAGAAGCAAATAGAGTATATCCTTCTCAATATAAAACAAATAATATCAATGTTATTTAGAACTCGAAAACGTATCCTAGTTGAAATAACACTGCTCGACATTGAAAATGCAACACCAAGAAGGAGTGGTCAGAAATTTATGCAAATTTTAGAATAGACGCACGTCACTGAGTTATGCGAATGATGTGAAATGCGCAGCTCTCCGACGCACGTGAAGTAAGATATAAGGGAAGGAACGTGCAGAATGAGCAATATTCGTGTCGTTATTTCTGGGAGACGAATTATCGAAGAAAGTTGGTTTTTGTCCCGGAGGATACGTGTAATAGGAGAGAATGCCAGGCCGACGTCAACGAAGGCACTTCCAGCAGATAGACAATTTTACAAGGGGTATGGTGATCGGAATGAGAAGGGTGGGTTGGTCCTTACGTCAAATCGCAGCTGATACCCACATGGATGCGAGCACTGTGCATCGACTATGACGAACATGGTTGGAACAAGGGAATGTGGCAAGAAGAAGGGGTGCAGGTGCAGCCAGAGTGACGTCAGCACGCGTGGATCGACGAATCCGCCAACAAGCTGTGGCAGTCCCGCAAGTCACTTGTACCGCGATTCTGCAGCGTGTGCAAGATACCCTGAATGTTCCCGTGTCGACGAGAACCATTTCCCGTCGATTGGTTGAACGTGGCCTGCACTCACGGCGTCAGTAAAGAAGACTGCCATTGACCCCACAGCATAGACGCCAACGTTTAGAATGGTGTCGGACTGGAGCGATGTGGATGACAGAATGGCGAAACGTCATATTCTCCGATAAGTCACGCTTCTGTTTATCCAGTGACAGTCGCCGCATACGTGTGTGGCGTCAACGTGGAGACAGATCTAATCCGGTAGTAACTGTGGAACGCCCCACCGCTCGACAATGTGGCATAATGGTTTGGAGCGCTATTGCCTACGATTCCAGGTCACCTCTAGTTCGTATTCAGGGCACTGTGACGGCCCAACAATACTTGGATAATGTACTGCGGCCGGTGGCAGTCCCCTACCTTCAGGGGCTGCCTAATGCAATTTTTCAGCAGGTTAACGCCCGACCACACAGTGCTCGCATCTGCCAACATGCTCTGCAAGGTTCGCAGATGCTTCCCTGGCCACCGTACTCTCCTGACCTGTCACCTGTGTGTGGGATGTGATTGGACACCGTTTGCAGATTCTGCCCCTGCTTCGTTCAGAAGACGAACTGTGGCAAATGGGTGAAAGGGAATGGGGAGCTATCCCTCAGGACACCATCCGCACTCTTATTGACTCTTTGCCTAGACGTGTTTCTTCGTGCATCGCTGTCCGCGGTGGTCCTACATCCTACTGAGCCGACGCCGTTCTCGCTCTGTGGTCTGACTATCATTTTGAAATAAAGATCACTTATTGCTGCTTGGTGTCTCTGTCTTTTTTTCCAAATTTCATCACTTTCTGACCACTCCTTCTTGGTGTTGCAATTTCAATGTCGAGCAGTGTATTTAATAAGATAATAATAGATTTTTTTTAAACTGTAATGAATTTTTTAATACAGTCAGGGATAATTTTTTAAAACTATATGCTTAAAATTGTTCATTAGAGTACTGAAAAAAAAGGATTTTTCTATTATTTCTCGTTAAAATATTAAAAGCATTAATATATAAAAGTAAGTTATTGAGTTTAATATTCTTTACTAGCACAAACTAAGTCCGAACTCCTGATAGACTTGGAGGAAATTATCTCTTCATCTGAGAAGAACAACAGAATCTTAAGGTTTAACAAACCTTTTTATTAAATGAGCATTGGAATATAAATGGACTCGTAATTACAAATCAACCAACTACTTGTAGCAATGTAACGTAAAGTAACAGTAAATTGAAATTCAAAACTAAGTCTTGTAACCAAGGGCTTCACCGATGATTTATCGCGAAATAGGCTGAAACTTTTCACCGGTATAACAATTTAAATAACGGCACAGCCGAAGAATTATTTTGTTATCTGAGCTAGCGAAACCTAGTAACGTGGCCTCGAGACTCAGATACGTGCTCCGTCTTACGATTAAATTTTGCACTAGAAAATACACAATAATGTGTTTGAATATAATTTTCATAAGCAGCAATAAAATGTTTTCTCAAGGAACGCTGAACACAGACTAAGAAGTGGAATGCAGCCAGAATGCTGCATATGACGTCACAATGTCTTTCCGTGACTCGTTCTGAGAAGCATCCTTCTTTAAGGGAGTAATTTTATTTTACATTTTGTTCGTTATGCGAATCACTCGTTATGGGAGGCACTCATTAAGTGAGGTTTGACTATATAAAGTAAAATTAAATATAAAAATTCATTATTCAAATTATTTAATAGTATAAAATCAGTACTGTTTAAGAATGTGAAAGTTTAAGAGATTTGGTATAACATATTTAAAATTATTGAACAAAAACAAAAGATTTTTTTTATTAAGGCTCTGAAGAACTGGTTTTATGCCAAAGCTTTGCATCTTCTTCCATGTATATTGTTTAATCAATTTCTCTTTTTGTATTTTCCTTTAAATGCTGAAAATGCATTAGGGATAAAAAAAACTACTTTCTTATCAGAAGTAATACAGTGCAAAATCCGAAATCCGGAATCGTGGGATTTCGACGATTCGAAATTTTAAAAATTTTCTGATTTCAGATCTTCAGTTTAAATCTAGTAAGTTTGCATATAGATATGGGAACATGGGGCTTCGCTTATTGTTTAGGTCGGGTAGAAAAAAGGATCCTGGCCAACATAAGTGCGATATCAATCGATATATTATTATTGTTCATGGTACAACTCCCTAGCCAGCAGGTGTTTGCAAATGGCATGCAGAAATCTAATTTAGTGAGAAGAAAATCTCATTTACTTCATACCCGCTTCTTTTGTTGACTATTTTATTCTCCATTCCTAGTCTTTGTAGAGGGCTGATTTTTAGTCAAAAGGGGCTTTGTTCCTGAAGGACTATTGTTTTCGTTTTGCGATTTTGCGTTGGAAACGTTAAAAGTCTGAATCAGTTTTTAAACTGTTACCACAAAATATTGCATCTCTGTATTATATTTAAAGAAATTAAATAATGAAGAATCTGCATAAATGTATATATTTCTCCAAATGTGATAAAGCAACGGTACCTAGAGCCATCCAGTTTTGAATAACGTACGTTTCCACCCGAATATGCGCGTCTGGAAGCCCGAATTTGGAATTTGTTTTACTATTTCATATTTTGTAAACCTTTCACAAATTTTTGATGGACAAACTCAAACGATTTAAAAGCGAGCAATGGTAATACTCTACTCGGAAAAAACCTTTTTATTTAAAGCGCGCGGAACTGTATCAGAAATTCTAAAGATAAACTCACTTTAAAATTATTTTGCGATATTGCTGTTGAACTGAATTTTATGGTTTGAGTGTGAAGAACATATTTAATAAATAACGGTATCACGCAAAACGTTAAAAAACGCCCCTTTGGATGTAATTTAAAATCTGAAACCTTTCAGATTTTTCTTTTTTTTATTATTATTATTGTTGTTATTATTTTGTCTAATTATCCGGAAGTCCGGATATTGAACGCCTGGATTTCGGATTTTGTGCATTTCGGATTGCGTACTGTGATCATCTTCAGCTGATTATCATACCCAGTTTGGTAGCACCACACTGCTTAGTAACCTCAAACATGTTATTTGTTCACTGTGTTACAGTGTATACTAATATACAAATTCAGATATATTCTGAATTGCAGAATCAGGAATGATTGCAATGTCAAACGAATGCAGACCGCGCTCATAGGGGACTGTAATAATGATACTCCGCCCTTGGTAATTTAAGGTACACCGTTTTGATCTGTCATAAAATTTGAAAGAACAGAGTATTATATTAATTTATTTTATATATTTTAGTTGTAATGCTGTATTTTTAACTTAATTTAAGTTCTTACTTAGATTTTCATCACTTCCATGAGACTCATATTTAAGCATTCTAAAATTCAAAATACTTCTGTCCGAAGCATGTTGCTGCATAAAAGTTAATCAACCTATATATTTATGCCTTATATCATTGTTTATATATATAATTTATTTAAATATTTTAATGCTTAAACCTGAATGTAACGTTCGAAAACTTTTGTAATATTTTAAAGGATATGTCTTTTCTTATTTTACATTCTTACATAATCAAACTGTTTCAGAAACTCAGATGTATAGATTTCCAAGATTCAAAGTGGATAAGTGCTGTAGAAGCATCTATTAAGCAAGGATTTCCTGTTTTGCTCCAGAACATGAATCTTGATCTTGATCCACTCTTGAGACCACTTTTGAAACAGTCGGATGATGCATCTCTTATTTCTTTTAATGATAAAGAATGGGAAATTAATCCCAACTTTAAGCTGTACATGTCGACAAAACTGATGAACCCTAGGTTTCCCAGTACTGTTATCAATCATATTTGTATTGTTAATTTTACTATAAAAGAGAAAGGTAAAAAATAATGATATAGTTTTTGATATAGATGGGGCGTCCACGTTGTACCTTCCTAGTTTTGACACTTACGGTTTATACTTAATTTTATAGACCACTGTGTCAAAATTGCATTATGAAAAGGAACAGACAAGTTTCTCTGGAAAATAAATGTAATGAAACCAAACAATTTTGTTCAAGTTGAGTATGTGGTACTAAAAACATTTTTATTAATTACATTAATTCTGCAAAATCTTCATAAAAGTTACGCGTTAAGTATATTATAGATTTCTGGAATTTTAAATTATCTAATTTGAATGCATTATTAAAAACAAAATAATGATCTAAGTCATTAAAAACTGTATTTATTGCTTTCAAATTGCTCAGTTTGTTAATAAGTTACAAATAGATTAAATTTTGATAATAAATTAAACTTCCTTTCGCTTTGTTGAATAGCAGTATTTTGAGAACTAATTTTGTGATGAAGATACTGCAATGTTGTGTTGAAACTAAATTAACGATCTTAAATTTCACCACGTGCATTTGCTAAGTTTATATACACGATAAATGCATAGCAATAGAACATAACAAATTTAAGAGTCCAAAACTTTTGTGCACTAAAAATGTTTCTAACATTAGAAATATCAGTATGATTCCACACGCGCCTTTTTCAGTAGCGTGAAGAGTTTCAAGTTAACATTTACCTCCATCTACTTAAATAAAATCTCATGTAATGGAAAGATTCAGAGAACATGATTCAGAGAACTGGATTGCAAATGTGATATTTTAATCTTCCGTTCTCCACTTTAGTTAAACACAATCTGTTCTTTATGCTTTCTTATTAAGGAAAAAAAAGATCAATAAAATTCAGCATTCAGAGTAACTGAACGAATAGTTCTTCGTATTCAATCCAATAAGTGAGCGTGGTGGAGCTTGATATATACTACCTACTCTGGAAACAAATTTTAGGTAAACATTCTAGTGCCCTAAATGTTTGAAAAACTTTAGGTATGTCTGCATTTAATTCTTTTCTGAGCTTTGAAACTAGAGGGGTCCAACGTGAATGCCTATACCTATGTTGCAATTTTTTATATGCATGTGGATTTTTAAAAATAATTTTTTCAGGCCTTGAAGATCAGTTATTACCTTTAGTAATTCAGAATGAGAGAGCAGAATTAGAAACTACTAAAGAAAAACTGGTGAAGAGTATAAGTGACAATAAAAGGCAGCTTGACGATATAGAAGATACCATATTAAGGTTTGAAACTTAATATTTTATTTTAATGCGAAGTGGATTTTCAATAAGTTCTATATATGAAATCACTTATCTTTAATATGCGTAGAATATCTAAAGCTAAAAATGCTGTGCTGAGAACATTTATTTGCTACAGAATCAGTTCAAATGTATTTCTGAATTTTGAAAACAAGTGCATTCTACTTTGCGTTATTATCTGTGGAAATGCGAAACGAAGACATTGATCGTAGTATAACATCCATAGTACGAAATGTAATAATAAAGACATTTATAATAGTCAACGTCTCCAGTCCCCAAATAACATCTTACAGATGCAAACTCAAGCCATGAGTGAAGGTTGTTTAATTTAAAAGAATTCAAAAAGGTTATTTAATGCTTTGATATTCTTTCCTAAATTAATATAGTGTGATTATGAACATAAGAAATAATAAATACTATAACAATCAATTTCATTAGTTAAATTTCAGTTACTCATGCTCTAGTAGAGGGTACATCCGTAAACAATCAATTAATATTTCTGTGTATATTTGATTTTCTATAAAATGTCAGTATGTTTTAGCAAATGCGAATAGAATGATATACAGCTGAAATGACAAAAGCTGTACTTCACTTATAGATACTTATTTTCACTGATTCCAAGCCAATGTAAATTTTCTCTCTAATTATGTTCGAGTTAAAGAAAAGCTAAAATACTAGCATTGTATGCAGAAATAGCAAAGAAAAACTAGCCAGAAGAATCAACATAGTATTTTTAAGGACACAGCGCATTTTCATGGAATGTTACTGACTTGGTTTCTTTATTATTGTACATAGCTGTAAATTTCTTTAGATTTCAGAAATGGTTAAAATGATTGTTGCCTTCAATGTCAATTCTTTAATCCTTCATATATTCGATGTAAAGTTCAATTTCTGTAATATGAGAAATTTTCGAATTTCATCAAATCATAAAATTCTTTAAAAAGCTCATTCCACGTATGTAATAGATATTCTCTATAACTGTATACAGATTTTTTAATGACATTTTGGAAAAGCTTATTTACTTTGTAAGGTATTTCTTCCCCCTTCTTTGCATGCCTTCATAGTGTAGTGGTCAGCACGCTGGGCGCGTATTCCAGAGGTTCGTGATTCGAGTCCCGGCGAAGGCGTTGCTCATTTTTCATGTCTCCTGCTTCCAAATAATTTAATGTCTCTACAACTTCTTCCAAAACTTTTGGATTAGTTCTTCAATGTTATTATTTGTATCTATCATGTGCCGACACTTTATTCTTCTATGATTTGTATTTGCCGTGCGGCAACATGACGAATTCTGAGATATTCTTTAGTATAACTGTATTCTAACTTGGAATACACTTTGTATAATAAAATATTTATGTCTTATGGTTAACCGTCTGTCAAGCGTGCTTTATATACCAGCATGAATAGTCGCGTGTATTTCTTAGATACTCTGAGTTGAAATTAGCGTTTAATTTGGAAATTAACTTTTTTGAGTCTAATTATTGAAATTCTGTTGTAAATAGTTAGGGATAAATAAGTATGCGTTTTTCAACAACATTTTTTACGTTACTGGATTATTTCTTTATTTAAATTAAAGGAAACAATGTAAATAAAAATCATTGAAAGAATATAAAATGATTAGAGAATTGTCACAATGACATTAAAATAAAATTAATGAAATTGCCGTTATCTGCACTGAACTATTGTAATCCGTAACGTAAAAGTATGAAATAATATTGAAGTAAAAAACGAACTGAAATTTAGATACAAACGCGAGTAAATTAATATTCATAGTCACTGAATCGCAGCATTGCAGTCTGAGCGTCTCTAGAACAAGAGTAACTAGGCATTTCAGAAAAGACGCACTTATTGGTGTGTTCAACTTTCAGTTATGGGATCCGTAGTGAAATATTTCCATATATTCAAAACAACCATTAGAATTTAAGCAGGCCCAATGGTTGCAAGAAGTTGAATGCATATATTGCAAGGCGCTCGTTTAGTTTTCTTGAACAAGTATTTTCTTTTCTTTTTTTTTTTTTTTTTTTCAAGTTTTTTTTTTTTTTTTTTTTTTTTTTTTTGTTTCCTGTGTGGTATCGTTAGAAACTGCCATCATTATCTTCATATTCCACATCGCTTTATGTTATCGCCTTCTCTGTGAGAAACGTGCTCTTCATCATATGTACTGCTTTCATTTAAACCAATGTCCTCATCTTCATCGCTGTTATATAAAAATCATTTTCTTATGGCCGTAAAGTCATTAGGATCATTTATTTTGTATATTCCTTTTTTCTGTATGCCAGAACTAAAAAAATTAAAAATAATGAACGGGAAAAAAACTAATATACTCGTTCTTTAGAAAAACTAGGTTCATCTTCAGGAAGTGTATTAATGCCTGTTGAAAAATTACATATAATCCTTTTTTTTATGCTACTTCACCATATGAAATAAGTTCTATCCTAAGTCACAACTTAGAATTCGAGTTTCAAACACCAGCTTCTCTGAAATCTTTATTTACAATATGAATTTGTAGAAACAAATTATTCAAACATCATTTCACTTAGTTATTGAAATAAATAAATTATTGCTCAA
>KK119487.1:294361-318240 GCA_000611955.2 Stegodyphus mimosarum
TTAATTTATATATTTTTATTAAATTGTTTCTTTTATTATGTTCAGTAAATTAAAAAAAAATTTATCTCTTTTATTTTTTAATGTTTTAATTTCATATCTTCCTGGAACTTATTTTTTCAGCCACTTTATGAAATGTTCTGTAATCATTATGAATTGTTGGTTTTTTGTTTATTTTACAAAGATATTTGTTCATTATATATATAAACATGTCATGATTTTTTGAAGTAATTTGATTGCAGCTGATAAGCTTACTTATCCCTCCATTAAGTTCTGAATGCCTCGATGTTTTCAGCTTTCAAATTTTTAAATGTAATATTAAATGTCTCTTATTACTTTTTATATGCCTTGAAACTATGCAATCTCAAATAAAAAAAATAATCTTTTCGACAGACTATTGAATGAAGCTAAAGGTTCTTTACTGGATGATGAAGTGCTAGTGCAAGCTCTTAAAAAGTCTAAATTAGCTTCCCTTGATATTGAAGAAAAACTGAAGAAAAACCAAGAAACTGAACTTGTTATTGATGCATTAAGAGATGTAAGTACATATTTAACTCTGTGTTCTATTATTCATTAATATCCTATTTGCATAATTTATGCATTTTACAACTGTTTTGTATGCATATTGTTTGAATAATTAACATAATTTTGATAACTGGCATAATTCCGTTTCTTTGAAGACCAAAATCATTTTACTTCTCAAAAAGAAGGACTTATATCAGTTATAAGAATAGGTAGATTTTTCTTTAAAAATATTTACTAATCTAGGCTTGTTTTTTGACTAAAACAAATATGCTGTTCAATTAAATATCAAGAGAATGTCAAATGCCTTTTCTAAAGTTAAAACTTATAAATAATTTCACCATCTGTAAAATTATATGTATAATAATTTGCATAATTCATGAATGCTTGATTACACTGAATTTTTTGCATTCAATATTGAAGTTAGGAAGGAGCACAATACTTGCTAATAGCATATATTAAACATTTTAATACATGGATTTTTGCTTCTATGGCAGTTCTTGTCGCTTTTCCCCTGCTTCGTCTGTTATTTTTCTGTTCAGCGTTGATCACTCAGTAATTCTTATATACTTCAATACTGTAATTATTTCCATAAATTCTAAACTTTTCTCACTATGTGATCTGCTAATGACGTGTGATGTCTCCATGATGATCCTTTAACTATATGGCCGTACTGCAGATTTTTCTTCTTGTTGGACTAGCTTAATGTAAGTTACATAACGCAGCTTACTATGTGGGTAAGATTAAAGTGAATTAAATATCGTGTAGGTTATGTGCTAGGATTATATGTGGACTAGTACTTTGTAATCTTGGCTTGAAATGCTCATGTTAATATGTTAAATTATTTATAATTATGCTTATCCTTTATCTGTATAATTTAATCATTATGTTAAATCTATTGACCTTTTACCCAATTTACTCTCAAATCATATTTTCTATAAGTTCCACAGTTTTGTTTCTTACTTCAATTATCTTTCTAGCCAGAGATTTTCTGGAGTTTAATGCTTTCAGCACACGCTGAGAATCAGTGTAGATTGACACAGAGCAGTTTGCCAAATAACCTTTTTCTATCAAGATACCAGCCCATTTTAAAGCTTCTTTCTAGGCTGATAATTCAGCCTAAAAAATTGTACTTCTTTTATTTAATCTAAAACCTTTGTCTTCACACTTTCTATTCATTATAGTAAGCTAAAAAGGAAGGACCCGCTTTCTCGTCTATCACAGAGCCATCTGTAAAAATCTTTAATCCACATCCTTGTAGAATATTTCTTTCCCATATGAAATTCTTTATTTTTGTGGGATGACAATAATATTTGTCTTCTCTTACGTCAATATGCACCTAGTTTACAATTAAACCACCATAAATTTTATATCTCTTTCCATATGTTGTGCCAAACAAGTTTGAACTTCTAAATCTGCCCTTAAGTCAAGGGGAATAATTCCCACTAAAACTTGTATACTTGTTTTTGATACTTGATACTCTCTTGTAGCATCCAGTAATAGACAACAAAGCCACTCTTTAAATCTGTAACAGTTTAACTCTGTCCTTTCTTTCCTGTTCCACCAAATGGGAGTACCATATAAAATAGTTCTTTCTTTTTCTTATTTATACGATTCTTTAAGTATACTTTTATTTCTATTATTGTCTTCATTTATAACTTAATTTTTAATTTGTTAACCTTTTTATATACCTTTAATTAGAAATTTGTCAAGTGTGGAATCCAACTAAGGTCTGTGTGCATAGTTATTCCCAGATACTTTATAATCGCTCTATTAATAATATTTATGTTTTTCCATGATACTGTAGGTGGAAGGGCTAACGTCGACGTTTTAGAAAAAGTTATCATAAATATTTTATCATAGCTGATTTCCAACTTATTTTCATTGCTCCGTTTAGAGAAAATATCCAAATCCTTTCTAGCCCCGTCCTCTATTACTAATCTGCTTCCTCCTGAAATAAGTAATGCAAAGTCATCGCATAAGCTTTCAACATTATTATCTCGTCAAATTTTAGTCTCAAGGCTATACCTGCAATTAAGTTCCATAAAGTAGTACCCAGGAGAGAACCCTAGGTGCATCTTCATTGCAATTTGTTTTCTATGTTTATTCCATTTCTATTATATATTATTTTTCTATTTTCTAAATAACTCTAGATTATTTTAAGCAGATTTATTGTACACTTTAGTCTAAGTAGATTCCCTTATATAGTAGGCCACCAAAGTTCGTTAAACGCATTTCTAATATTTGTTAATATCAATGCGGTATGTAAATTACTCTTTTTATTTTCTTCCCCAATTATGCACCTAGTTTCAATAACTTCGTATATTTTTAGCTATCGTAAAATGTATGCGACGTTGAAGACTGTGTGAATTATCACCAAGTCTTTTAAAGTACTGCAAAGTCAGAAGAAGGATTATGTAACCCTTTATTAACTCAAATAAAATTTCGGTCCTGACTCGAAGTCTGCGTAGACAAGCCTAACTGCAAGAACAACTCGATGCCGCCAAATTCTAATCGCTAGAGAATCAAAAGTTAGCAACGTGGCCTTCAAGTGAGGCAGACCACTCTCTGACTTCATCCTCCAAAACCTTCCTTTAAATTCTTCCTTCTTCTAATATCGCACGTGTTGGAAATTTGTAGGTTAGAAAAATAAATGATACTCTACAAAACAAGTTGAAAAAAAAATATGAGGCACTGAAACTCATGTGCGGTTTCTGCGTCGTCCTGATTTTGGCTTTAATTTTGTCATATTTTTATTTGAATAACAATTTTTATAGATCTTTACTATTACTAGTAATCGTTACACACTTGTATAATATCCGATTAACATAGTACTTGTACTATATCCGATTAACATAGTATTTCCGATGAATTTCAGTAATCATTTGTCGAAACGTATGCATTTTTATTTTCAGTTGCTAAGATCGTATTTTTTCCAGGTGTAAATCCGTACTAATTTTCGTTCAATAATTTATTATTTTCAAATGTGAGCATAATCTCTCATTAACCAATTTCTCCAAAACTTTCTCTTATACAATAGAGATATAGGTCTATATGCCGCAGGACTAGTTGGGATTTTCCCTGGTTTTAAAAACAAAATGAAAAAGCACTTTTCCAAGCATTTGGAAAATAACTCTCTTCTAAAGATCTGTTAAACGGGTTAATAACGAAATTTTTATTCACTAACAGTTCCTGAAATAATTCTAAAGAAATTCCATCGGGTCCTGGAGCCCGCGATTTTCTCATATTCTCAAAAGCATTGAGAATTTTCTTTTCCGATTTTGGTACTTCTCTTGCCGATTTTCGAGTTTTCTCATTAATTTCCGTTTCATTTGCTCCTTCAACCATCTTGAAATGAAAGTCCATGACAGCTTTCATTGCCTCTAATCGTATCGGGCATTATACCATCATTCTTCTTTTTTTCTTAAATAATCGCATTATTGATATGTTTGGTCATTTGCAATTTAAAATGAGTGCCTAAGGGACTACGAATCGTAATATTGTCCCATATATTTTTTCCAGTAATTTTAGCTTGTTGTAAACCTTTCTTATATTGGGCAAGAATCTGTTTATAATTAATTCCATTCTCAGTTGTACAACATTCAGGAGAACTTTGAAACTCTCTTCTAAGTGCCCGAACTTATTTTCTCTTGATACTTAAGTCCATATTCCACCACGAGGAATATTTTTTCTTGTTAAAAAAATTTTTCTTATTTGTTATTTCAGTATAAAGTTCATAAATTATATTATTTATAATTTCTACAGTTTCATCAGTATATTCTGAAAACTTCAAATCTTTAAGTCTTTCATTGAATTTTCTTTATATTTTACATTTTTCAAATTTATTTTAGCTCTTGCATAATCTTGAATTTCAATATTATTAATTTCAAAAATAATATGTTTGTGATCACTTAAGAAATAACATCAGAAAATTCCCAATTTGAAATTTTTAAATTTCCTGTAACCGTCGAAGCTGTTATATCACTCTAAAAACTCAAGGAGCTGAATGTTGGAATATCATCTTACCTTTTCAATATAAGTAGTTTTTTCCTGTTTTTTTTGTCTATCAAAATATGTATATTCTCTCTTTCTTTTAACCGACCTCTCAATTCACTATTTTCTATTAAAACAGCAGTCATTACATTTTTTAACCTCTAGTATAATTATCTTATTTTGTTTCCAGTTACTTTATTACTTTTTCCAGCGGAATTCCCTAAGATTCCCTCTAATTCTCTCGCTCGATTATAAAAGTACGAAAGTACGTTGTCAGCGATGTACGACTGTAATGATTCATTTACATCAAAGCATTTTGACAGGATTTTTAACTGCCTTCATTTTTTGTCATCTTCCTTTTTCTTTTATGCCTTAATAAATTTCTTTATTTTGTTTAGTTTCTTCTTTTTTTGTCATCCTTTATTTCTCACATTTATTTTCTTTCCCTTTTTATTTTTCTTATCCCCATTCGCCATTCCGCCGGTACCCTAGGGTTCACAAACTGCACTTCATACCAAATTGCACTGCAAGCCTATGCAGTGCAATTTGACTCCAAATAATTTTACAGAGCCCTCCGACTACGACAAGGTATTACACTCCTAGTGAAGCTAAATAGCAATCTCTCAAATTTCACAGACATAACACTATTTTAAAATCCCTCTTTCTCCGGAGAGGGATAAATATGCATAAAGCGTTACAATTAATAAGCACATAAATTTATGCTCCCAGAAAATACAATATTTTAAACGAAAAGCCTGTCAGGACTGAGTGTTCTGTGCAATACTTTTGGCGAACATATTCGTGAAGTGTTAAAATCCTGATCTTGAACAGGGAGCTGAATGCAGCTATTTTCAGTGCAAGTGGTAAAATAACTGCACGCAAGGAGGGTTTTAAAATTACCCTTTTATTAAATTACTATTTACAGCCACTTCCCAACTCGGAAGAGATAACAGAAAATAATGACCGCACTTAAGTCTAAACTGAACAATTAAATACTTTAAAATAAAGCTAAGTAGAAAATTAAGTAGTCGTTGCTCTCAGAGCTTTAAACGCGAGGTTGGCCTTTATTCTAAACTATCAATAGTGCGTAACAAGATTTGGCTAATACTAACGCACTTAAATTACTTCAATAAGTATTAGAGTAACAACGCTAAGGCTGAGAATTTAAATACTAGCTCGTCAGGCCACCGTCGAACAGAGCCGCAGTGATCTGAGACTAAAAGCTCTCTCACACCGAGAAGTTCCTTGCTAACCTTTTAAATACAAAACTTGGCTCCACCTCAAATTAGCATAAAGCTGAAACGCGCGCTCATTCTAACGGGAAGTTGAAATAAGAGTTCACAGGAAAGAGAAATTAACATAAAACGTTTTTAGTTTAAACTAAAACCTTACATACTTCCCGCCAGAATTGGCAAAATTTAAACTACTCTAGTCCAAACGGACCATGTTGAAACTTTGCGATTCTAGAAATACTCAAAATTTAACTCTTCCTAACTTAGGACAATCTTTACAGGAAAAATAGAATTTCTTGGCAAATTACAGACGAAAACTTGACTTTTACATAGATCTTCATCTGTTTTGTATAATTACCTTATTTTCCTCTCACTCCTTCCAGCAAAATTTGGAAGGAAAGAAATTTTAGTATAACATAATAACACTAAGTTCTAGGTAACAGACTTCTTTCCTTACACGTGTAATTTCTCGCACACACATTATCATTCAAGCAAAATTAAATTCTTCCCCCAATGTTTTCCACCGGTTTTGGATGAAAAGCGAACTGCCATTGCGGTTTCTCTTTTTTGTCCGGGGGTGTTCGACTCTACCACCTACGATCGACTAACATTAGTTAGAACTTAACATACCGAGACCTCAGAAGACACCCTATAAACAGCTAAACCTGATGTTCTAACTAGCTTCGTGTCTATCACTTTAAGTTTATTTGTTGGAGACCCTACTAATACTTGCATTCTATTGCTTCTATCTGGCCTTTTCGTGCATACAATTCCTAGTTTGCACAAAGAATGCTTCTTTCAATATTAACTTTGCACCTAACGTCATTGATGCAATAAATGTATTTTGTTACGACATTACATAAAACTTTTAACAGTTGCATACAAATCACAAGATACTATAAATGCGTTAAATTTTTAAGTTTAAAGCAAGTGCTTCACATTCTTTTCAAAGTTTATTTCTGAAAAATCGCATTACACTGAAACAATAGTCCGTAGACTAAACCGTGTTTTCCTTCTACCGACTTTTCGTTTTAGAAATTTATAAGTCTTTCGACAAAGCATAATACGAAAACATTTAGCTAACATTCTCGCAGCAATTCATTGCTTTTACAAGACTAATATATTCACAATACTTCAGAATCTACTTTACAACCATTAAGTAATTTTAAATCTTTGCAAAATGACAATTTTAAACAAAAACATCTTTCAAGATACGTAACCATTTATCGCAGACTTGCCGTAAAAATCAACCTCCCTTGAGGTGAAAAGAGACCCTGCAACTTGCAGTAATACTCGAAAATTAACTAAACGTTCGAATAAGAAATACTACTTATCTTGATGTAGTCAACCATTCTTTTCTTGGCCCAATCCTTGAAACTTCGGTGAACTGTAGCTTGGGCCAGGCATCTGGATTTTGGTCGCTGGCCGTTGACCTCTTGTTGTTGTTCTGCCTTCCTCTTAGGTATCCTTCTGTCCATTCGGGGATACTTGCGTTGGGCAGGAAGTTGACCTGCTTGACGTTTGCTCGGTTGAAACTGTCTCTATTCCTGGGCCCTCGTTAGTCGCTTCTCCGTCCTCCTGCTGTATTCCGAACGTTGACCCTCAGACTGTAACCGGGGCTGCTTGCTTCTCAGGCTCCTTTCTGACATTTCGGCTGTCCTCTTGACTGCCTTGGGCTGGCCTTGTCCATTCTTCTTTGGTCTTTTGCTGTTTGTCGAATTTCTATTTTCTGTGTTCTTTCTTTTCAGTCTATTTCCCTGGTGATTTTCCTTTTCTTGTTTCCTCTACTTTGTTGAGGAGGGACTTTCTGTTTCTGGTTTCTCATTGCAATTGTTGCTGGTTCCTGTTGTTGCCGCTGAGGTGAATCTTCCGTGGAAGTCTATCTCCTTTGATCATGGAAAAAGTCTTTAAACACTTCCATTTTATAATGGTCATACGGCTTGAGTTGATCCACATTGGCAGTAATTTTCTCGCCGTTCTTGCCTTTTAACACTGCCACTGTTTGGGTGATTTTCTCGATAAGGAAAAGGCCTTCAAAACGCGGAAAAAATTTCCCCACATTTTCTTCTGGGGCATTTGATAAGGCGTGTTTAATTTTCAAGAGTTCATCTCCGATTTTATAATTCACCTCTCTTCTCTTTTGGTCATAATATTATTTTTGTTTCCTCTGGGCTATTTCTGAATTACCTTTCGCTTCCCGTATCAACTTTTGAATGTCATGCATTCTAAATTTTTCTGCCCTTTCCCGGACAAAGAAAAGTATGTCTAAGGGTGTCAAAATCTTCTTCCAAGAAACAGTTCAGCGGGTGTCTTTTGTGTTGTATCGTGTTTGGCCGTTCTAAGGGCAAATGCAAATTCATTTATATGACTATTTCAGGTAGAGTGATAATTCTTAATATAACTTCGAATAATTTTAACTGCGTTTCTATTAAGCCATTCCGCTATGTTTGACTGCGGACGATACGGGACCATCTTTAGGGGACGTATGCCCAGTTTTGCACACATTTCCTTAAAAATATTACTAACAAATTGGGGCCCATTATTTGAAATAACTTTTAGGGGCTCCCCGTATTTTAAAATATACTTATTTAAAATTGAATCTACTACAATTTTAGCAGACGTGCGTTTTAACGGAATTAGCTCCAACCACTTGCTAAAATGGTCCACTATAACTAAAAGATATCGGCTTTTGTTAAATTTACTTCAAGGATAAGATTCCAGTAAATCGATCCCTATTATTTGATTTGGGAACTCTGATTTAACACTATTTAAGAACCCTGCCGGGAGGAAATTAATAAAATTATTAAATTGGCATGTTGGGCACGACTGGACGTACGCCCTAGTAAACTTTTGCAGTTCGGGAAAGAAAACTGCCTCGCGAGCTCTTTGGACAGTTTTTGTATGCCCAAGCGAACAGAAACGGCCTAATCGTGCAATTCCTCTAATACATTAAATCTAATGCTAGCTGGGATAACCGGTCTAAACTCAGGTTTTCATTAGTCGTTTTCGTATAAAACAAAAGTCCATCAATTATTTTGTAATTTACGGCCCTATTTATTATTGGCACAATATCTTGATGACTGAAATTCTCCGGGTCGGCTAAATAATTGTATATATTTTTTAACTCCGGATTTTTTCCGAGTTCGGCTATTACTGTTTCACGAGAATCTAATACTTTGGATGTCAGCATAGGTATTCTAACCGTATTTCCATTTTCATCCAAATTAATTCTACTTAAAGCATCTGCCACAACATTTTCCTTTTCCGGCGTGTGTTTAATTACTAGATTATATTCTTGTAATTTAGGTGCCCACCTTATTAATCTGGGTGATAAATTTTTTCCAGAGTAGAGTCTGGTGACCGCAGCGTGGTCGGTATATAGAGGTTACTGGAGAACTTCCAAAGTAAACACGAAATTTTTGCACTGCTGAGAAAACTGCGAGAGTTTCCCTTTCCGTGGCCAAATAGTTTCTCTGGGTTTCATTCAGCGTTCGACTGAAAAAGGCCACGGGTTGCCCATTTTGAGAAAGAACTGCCCTAATCGCAAAATGTGAAACGTCCGCTGAAATTTCTAGTCCTTCATCCCCCTCTGGGAATTTTAAGACGGGGGCTTGAGTCAAGGCGTCTTTCAGTTTTACCGAGTTGGCTTCTGCTGACCACGAAAACTTAGCTTTCTTCCTCTTCAATTTCAGCAGAGCCTCAGCTATTTTGACAAACTTTTTAATGAAGGACCGATAGTATGAACACATACCAAGAAACGTTCATACCTTTTTCGCTGTTTTAGGAACAGGCTAATTTTTGATAGCTATAATCTTGGACTGATCCGTTTCGATTCCATTCTGAGAAATTTTAAGCCCTAAGTAACGTATTGCGGCAAATAAATGCATTTATTTTCAAACCAGCTTCATTTAACAATGAAAACACTTTTCTTAAATCTTGTAGGTGTTGTTCCAAACTATTACTTGTAATTATAATATCGTCCAAATAAATGAACGTACTCTTACCAGGGACCGGTCTTAAGACAATGTCCATGCATCGTTGGAAATTTGCCGGCGCGCCGGATAAACCGAAAGGCATCCTAAGAAATGCGTACCTGCAAGACTTCGTTATGAAGGCGGTCTTAGGGACGTCTTTGGGTTTTACCCCAATCTGAAAATAGCCACTCGTAAGATCTAATGTGGATATGTACTTGTCCATTATCTCTTCGATTATCCGCAAAGGATATATACAGGATATTTTGTGACGGTATTGAGCTTGCCATAATCTATAGCAAAACGCCACCGCTTCGGATGCGTAATCGGATAATCATTATTTTTCTTGCATAAAACTACTGGGCTAGCATAACTGCTAGAAATCGGGGTAATTATTTTATTTTTCAACATTTCCTTAATATGATATTCAATAATTTCTTCTTTCACCTTATCGTAACGACATAGTTTTTGCCTTACTGGTTGGGCGTCCCCTGTTTGAATCTTATGACACGTGATCTGCGTGAAACCCGGTACATCGCTAAATAAATTTGAAAACTCACCAGTGCCTGCAGCTTTTCTTTCTCTTCTGCCGGTAAGTGCTGTTACTCCAGCTGCGGGGACTTATCATTCCTTTTGTTCAATGGCTGCATTGATAACGTAAAATTGCCTTCCTGAAAATCTATCTTCGCTTCTGCCAATCTAAAAAAATCCACACCCAGAATAATACACATTTGCAGGTTTCGCACAATATATAATAAAATTTTTCCCTGCTCGTAGTTGATACGCACAAAAAGTGAAACTTTTCCTAGGCATCTACACTTTTCTCATTAGGCTGCTATGACATTCGTGTCTCTTGCACTAAAAATTCTATAACGGCGAAAGCGTTTCTTGAAAACTTTTTCCGAGATAAAGCTGCTTTGCGCTCCTGCATCCAAAAGAGCCGTCGCCGGTATGTTATTAATTAAGACTTTAATCTTCGGTAAACTTAAAGTTTTAACGACCACGGTGTTTAAACTAATTATGGAAGGATTTTGCGAGATTTCGGACTTCTTCACCTTCCTTGAAGAAATCCATCTTAGTTTAAATCCTTCTTCTTATTCTGGCTACCTTCTGCGTCTTTGCTCGTTTTTCAATTCAAATCTCGTCGTTCACCACTCGACTTAGGAGATCCATCTTTCTTCGGCCATTGCTTCGCCTTGTTCCCGTAATTGTGTTGTTGCATTTGCTGCGGTCTTCGCGTGTTCTAATGACTTCGCTCAAATTGGCGACGTCGTTCATTGTCGGCCGTTCTTCGACTTTCAAATTGTACAGCGAGCTGTAATATTTTATTCAAAGTCGTTGGGTTTCTGAGCTCGATAAAATCTTGAACTTGGGGCAGTAGCCTAGGAAGTGTAATTTGAATGATTTCTGGATCCGGGCGACTTCCATACAAAAGCTTGAAAACTTGGATTTTTCTCAAGATAAAATTTGACAAATCTTCTATCTTTTCTTGGTATCGACTAAAACGTTCCGCCTCCAGTGTGGCTCAATCTCGTACGACAGGAAATACTTTCACCAAAGAATTTTTAAAATTTTCATAAGTGTATGTGGGTCTTCCCGTTTACCCCAAAAGATTCTTTCCAATACACTTGAACCAATTTAGCGCTTGGCCCTTCAAAGCGCTGGTGGCAAGAGTGACTTTCTGAAATTCGTGGACTGCATATAACATAAAATGTGCGTCCAATTTTTCCAGGAAATTAATAACGGCTGACTTGCCGTCAAAACTTGCCGCTGGCTTCATGGCTGCCCGCATGGTTTGTACTATGTAGCCAAATCCTTCTAGGGCAGGAGGTAATAACTCAGGGTTCTGCACAGGTACTGCGGGTATCTCAGGTTCATCTTCTTGTCTTTCAGGCCATCCTCTCATTCTTCTTCTTTGGGCGCCAGTGTCAGGACTGAGTGTTCTGTTCATATGTTTGGCGAACATATTCGTGAAGTGTTAAAGTCCTAATCTTGAACAGGGAGCTGAATGCAGCTATATTCAGTGGAAGTGGTAGAATAACTGCACGGAAGGAGGGTTTTGAAATTACCTTTTTATTAAACTACTATTTACAGCCACTTCCCACTTCGGAAGACATAACAGAAATAATGACCGCACTTAAGTCTAAACTGAACAATAAATACTTTAAAAAATAAAGTTGAGTAGAAAATTAAGTAGTCGTTGCTCTCAGAGCTTTAAACGCGAGGTTGGCCTCTATTCTAAACTATCAATGGTGCGTAGGAAGATTTAGCTAATACTGACGCACTTAGATTACTTCAATAAGTATTAGAGTAACAGAATTTAAATACTAGCTAGTCAGGCGATCGTCGAACAGAGCCGCAGTGATCTGAGACTAAAAGCTCTCTCACACCGAGAAGTTCCTTGCTAACCTTTTAAATACAAAACTTGGCTCCACCTCAAATTAGCATAAAGCTGAAACACGCGCTCATTTTAACAGGAAGTTGAAATAAGAGTTCACAGGAAAGAGAAATTAACATAAAACTTTGTTAGTTTAAACTAAAACCTTACAATCCAACAACAAAATAGAAGTAACCAATCCTGATAAGACAAACATAAAAATGAAATAAAAAGGAAGAACTTAAAAAAAATTAATTAAATATAAAATATCAAATATGTGAATTTGATTATTGCATGCTATGTATTAAGCGTAAGTCAGTGTGGAACAAATAATCTATCAAATTCTAATCACATTTTGGAAATGTGTAAAGAATAAACCCAATCAATGCTAGAATAGTGAAATAATAATACTGGAATGTTCAATCTATAAGTATTTACACATATGCGAGTATAACGTCATCTACCAGTTCTTGGGCGACCGTAGACTTAGTAATGATTGCTAAAAATGTGCTACCAGACGGAGAATCGTAATCGGGTAAGGACAGTTCTGTACACTGAAGTGCCGACGGTGTGCTCGTTGAGTGAGGATGATGGATCTTTTATTTTCAAAACAAAGATTTTTCAGTTTTGTGTTCTGTTTAAGACTCAGTCTCTCTATAATATTTCTCCCAAATGTGTCTCACATTCCTGAAAAAGAAGAAATATTAAAGAAATTGTAACGTCGTATATTTTAGCTATCGTAAAATGTATGCGACGTTGAAGACTGTGTGAATTATTACCAAGTCTTTTAAAGTACTGCAAAGTCAGGAGAAGGGTAATAGAACCCTTTATTAACTTAAATAAAATTTTGGTCCTGACTCCAATTCTGCGTAGACAAGCCTAACGGCAAGAACAACTCGATGCCGCCTAACTCTAATCGGTAGAGAAGCAAAAGTTAGCAACATTTTCAAGTAAGCAGAGCACTCTCTGATTTCACCCTCCAAAACCTTCCTTTAAATTCTTCCTTCTTCTAATACCGCAAGTGTTGGAAATTTGTAGGGTAGAAAATTAAATGATACTCTACAAAATTAATTGAAAAAAAATATGAGGCACTGACACTCATGTGCGATTTCTGCGTCGTCCTGATTTTGGCTTTTGCTTATAATTTTGTCACATTTTTATTTGAATAGCAATTTTTGTAGATCTTTACTAGTAATCATTACACACTTGCATAACATACTATATCCGATTAATATACTATTTCCGATGAATTTCAGTAATCATTTGTCGATACGTACGCATTTTGTTTTCATCCTCAACTTTTATGCCTATAGTGGCATTATTAGAAATTGAGGAATGAGAACAATACAAAATATAATGTATATGAGCTTCATTTATAGATCCGCATATTTGAATAGGATTTACAATAATTATTTTTTCTGTAATTTAATTATTATTAGTTGAAATAGTAATCTCAATAGTAAACAGTATTAAAGATTTTTATTTTATGTTATTATTTATGCTGCAATAGGAAAATCAAGCCAATTGATTGTACATTGTCATTGAATTTTAACGAAGTAGGTTGGGCTGTCAGCCAGCGGAGATGTATCTTTATGGGAAACGTTCTAAGAAAACATTTGAATATACGTTACACGCGGAAAGAAACTTCTAAAATTTTCGCCCCCGTCCGTTTTCCATCTGTATTGTGAAGTGTAAATGAAACCAACCGTTCAGCATAATCTATCTAAATGTTTACATTAATTAGCTAACTGTAAAATTTTATATTCTTACATTTAGAATGTGATCAAATTTTAAATAAATTAATTTAGGATTTTATAAAGTGTGAGGAAGAAAAATTTAATTTAGTATTGTCTTTGCATTTTGTGCTTCGTATTGCTCTATCGCAAGTGCATTTTGCCCTGACTGAGGCTTTTGAAACGGAGTACCATTATAAGAACTGTATAACTAGCAGAAATAAAAACATGTTTTCCATGAAAACGTCGCACAATGTTCTAATATTTCTGTAATGAAAGTCTTTACAAAATGGAATCGTTGGTCCTCACTATAATGTAACCAAACTCATCAGAATAGGAAACAATATGAAGCCAGCAACTACCATGAATGGCTACGACCTCATACAGATCTTTTTGTCAGCTAAAGCAGTAAAAGATTGGCGATTTCTCTAACGAGGCATTACCATCGAGATAGATATTCATTTCGACGATGGTGAACGAGGTGAAAGAAGATGTTGGTACGACAGTAGTACCCCAGATGGCTTTAAAAGAGATAGTATTTCCGATGCAACAATTGTATCACCCGTTTAACGAAGTTAATGTGAAACATTTCCTCTCTGGGCACACCGAGTTGTTCAAACCTAGAAGAAACTAGGTCTTAAAGAATCTTTTCGCACTTTTGCAATGCAAATATTAATTTTATCCATATGGAGTTCCTCGTGGATCGACTGATTTTCAATAAACAATCTGCTTGTAAAATTTCCCATAGACTAATGGATTTTTCGTCAGTTTGTGTTTTTTTCAAATTCAAACAATAATTTTAATTAATTTAATTAGATAATGATCATGAAATTTTCGTATAGTAGTTAGTACAAACCTACAAATAAAGATGAGCTTCTTCTAAAGTGTATCTGAACGACCCATCAGTAGATCTACGAAAATAAATATAGTACTGAAAAGGTTTAACTTTCATTTATTCTGTGTCTTGAATAGTAAGAAATATAAAATTTTTATTATATCCAAGTTTATTTATCAGACACACAAAATCATTTTAGAGAAAGCATAAGCATACAAAATCACACTCCTTAAAGTAATATGATAATGATGATGGGACCCCATGCAAGAAAATTCGTGTGCATAGACATGAAGATTTAGAAGTGTTATCGGCAAAGTATGAAACGCCGACATTCTATAGAATGCCTATAGAATAGCCTATTCTATAGAATTACGTACTTTCCCTAGACATTCTATAGAATTACAAATGCTATTTAGGCAATGCATGAAAAATGGTCCTGATGTATGTTACCAGCAATGTATGAAACGCTGGCATTCTTTATAGAATATGAAATATGCCAATATATTGCACTAATCACCTCGCCCCTTGTCGACGTCAAGAATAGGAACTCGCATTGTAGTTCCCAAAGAAGAAATGGGAAATTGTTTTTCTGAATTCATTTTAATTTTTTCGGCTAGAATTTCCAGATTGATTTTAGAATTTATTTTACCTTCAATAACATTTTCAGTTTTGAAGCAAAGGATGCACAAAATATCCATTTCTCCATCTTAACTAGCATGGCCACAGAAGCTATGAATTTTTTTGCATCACTCATTTCCTTTAAACACACACAAAAGGTATCAGAAACAGACTGTGTGAAATATTAAATGAGCTGAAGTGCATGTGATATTCGAAACGAATCCGAGATGTATTTCATACTTTGCTAGTTTCTTATTTAGCATTCTATAGAATGCCTAGTAAATGTGTGAAACATGAATCGTTCCATGCATTGCCGGCTAGTTTTAGGCATTATATACAATGCCTGTATGTTCTGTAGAATGTCGGATTTCAAACTTTGCCGGTAACAGAAGAACTTATTAAAAAGGATTAGAACACAGTTGGAACTTGTTAAAAAGGATTAGAACAGATGGAAAACAAGGCGGAATACACTGATCCTCTTGCCATGTTCAGGATGTCCGAGAGGGTTCTCCAGCGTTCTTTTTGTTCGGTCAGGAATTTTCCGTCTTCGGCTCAGAAAGATTTGGTTGACTTCAAGCAATACTGTTAGCTGGAATCGCCGGGTGAACGGAATTTCATCCCAGCTTCTGCTTCTCCTATTACTATGCTGCCTCTTTCTGCTTGTCGAAACGAGGCGCGTCTTCTACGCTGCTTAGTGCAGCTATTCAATCCGTATTGTTATTTCCGCTCGGCTAAGCAGGAGGTTTCGAAAGTGGTTTCTATCACAGTTCTTGGCCTTCTTCATCAACCCCCACGGCACTGTTCACTCCTTTCTGCACTCTCATGGCTAAATGGGGTATTTGGGGTCTTCACCCCAAATTTTCTCTTTCTCCTATATGGCCTTTTGCTCTCCATCCAGTCTGTCCTCCGTTTTCATCGTAACATAGGTATTTATTCATTGTTGGTCGGTTGTCATGCCCCGACATGGTAATGCGCCTCAGCTCACGGTCACTTTTCCTGGCAAAGAGAATTTTTCTTTGCCATAAAAGGCATTCGAATCGAAGGTTCTGTATTCGTAGGTGGGAAACATATTTAAGATCTCCAAACTAGGAAAACATTAAAGTCGTTCTAGAATGTTCTCTCATTTCTTTTCTTTGGTTCCAGATAACCGTACATTAGATTTGCAGTCTTATTCTTTAAACACCAATCAATTAATATCATTATTATTATTTGCTTTACAAATTTATATAATAGTACAAATATGTTCTTCTAATTAAAAATTTAAATAAATAATAAATTATAAATTACCCTTATTATTAATCGTCAATAAAATGACATAACAGTATTTGAAGTTGCTTAATTTGATTAGGCGTAGATGATAACAGAGCGCAGCATTATCTTGTAAATGCATAACTTGCTGTCTAAAGAGAAAAGTGAGTTTTGGACAATTAGATTTTTGCAAAGGATGTAGAGTCATTAGGTTACTTGGAAGCAGGAGATGTGAAAAATGAGCAATGCCCTCTCCGGGACTCGAACCACGGACCCCTCCAATACGCGTCGAATGTGCTGACCACTACACCACGAAGGCATGTGAAAAAGGCGGGAGAAATACCTTATATACTCCCCCTTTCAAAGGTCGATTGGGGATTTAAAGGACCCAGTCGCCAAATTCCGGTGGTGGGGAATCATCGTCCACCACCGTTTTTGGTTCGGGCGCCACTTCTAGAGTCATTAGTTTTTTTATAGTTTTTTTTTTTTGGAAACAGAAGAAGGGAAACTGAGGAAAGCTTTCGCCGGGGATCGAACCACGAACCTCTCGGTTACGCGTCGAGCGTGCTGACCACTACACCACGAAGGCATGCGAAGAAGGCGGGAGAAATATCATATATATTCCCCCTTTTAAAGGGCGACTGGGGTTTTGGGGACCCAATCGCCACATCCCGGTGATGGAGAATCATCATCCACCACTTCTTTTTAGTTCGGGCGCCAGTAGAGACATTAGGTATTTTTGAAAGCAGAAGAATGAAAAATGAGCAATGCCCTCGCTGGGACTCGAACCATGGACCCCTCGAATACGCGTCGAGTGTTCTGTGTATTACACCAAGAAGGCATGCGAAGAAGGAGGAGAAATACCTTATAAGGAATTATGATTTTCTTGGTTTGAGATTAATAACTGACTTTGGCCAATCAAGAAAAGCACTGGCGAATCTACGAATTTGGTTGTGGAGAGGATTTGAGGTTATAGAAATTTTATATAGTCGTGACGTGTAAATTTTACTGGAAGGAGCGAAGATTTTTTTTAATCTGTTATCATAAATTCATATATCAGGTGCTCAAACAAACTTAAGAAATTCTAAATGATATTTGAAAGATCTGACAATGATGAAATAAATATAGAAAATAGTATCAGATTTTGTTTATTATTTAATGTCATTGATACATTGTCATACATTGATATTAAATATTAAACTGAGCAAATTAGAAAATTGCAGCAAAATATTATAAGATAATATTTATACAACGGCTCTTTTGATCTAATTTTTTTAACCATTCGTTAGCGTTTATGTCTATGTTATAATATATATTCGTAAGAGCCGGATTAAAAGGTCTGTATTCCCTGTTATATCCCTCAAATGTGTCTTCATTCTTTTTAAAGTACTATAGCTCCTAGGTATCCATGGTACTATAGGGTAAGGTACTGTAGGGTGTACTGTAGCTGTCGTCACTGGTTTTACTGTAGCTATTCTGAAAAGCTTATATATGCAGGAAAACATCTGTTTTTCACATCTGTTTCATATTTCGATAACCGCTTATCTAGTGTCTGAAAATTCACTCATTTGTCTTTTCCAGAGCATATATTCAGCATATGCTTCTTCAATGGTGATAAAAAGTCTGTTTTCTCTGGTGTATATGTCCCCCTCAAAAAATATGGCCAATATATCGAAATCATTGAAGTTTCTTGAGCAGATACTAAACAGGAAAAGGAAAAAGAATAATTTTATCAACTAAATAATTTTATCAACTAAAAACCTATTTTAAATTCCCGAAATCATGGCATTTAAAATGCGAGAAAGATAGAAATACGAAAAATACGATTCAGGATCAGTAATATTCAAGATGAACAGATTGACTTGTCCTTTATTTGTCCTCGGAATAATGAATGGCATCTCATGTTTCGCACAGATTACTCTTGCTTTAAGGAAAAGTGTCTCAAAATGACCATCTGCATTTTTCCTGATGTCCAACAACTGATCTTGATGAAGCATCTGAGATATTCGTGCAATATCACAATATCTCAGAATAGTTATATTTTGAACTACTAAAATATAAACAGAATTCAAAGTAATCCGATCTAAAACTAACTAACTAACCCGAGTAAACTAACCCGATCTCACCACGAATTCGCTACAAACAATAACAGTACTAAGTAAACAACTACAGTTCGCTTAAAACAACAGCAACAACTGAGCTGAGATGTTTTAATCCGGCTTTTATAAGCTTTTTAATCAAGCTCGAGAACAGTCTGGTATTTTCTCGATTTTGCTGGATAGCAAAATAGTACAATTATGAGATATCTATTTATTAAATGCACGTGCTCCTGTATTTTAACTTTTCGCGCGTAGCAAGTAAGTCTCGTGCTGCAATGCAGGGGAAAATGAAAAAATTTAATTACAAGTCTACTAAATAAATACAAAACCCGTAACAATATGATAATCTTCACAGCGCAGATGGATTTGATTCATCCAGAGGCATCAGTCGAAGCGTCTTTGTCAATTCAATGACTGACTGCATCCAAATTTTCGCACACAGCATCCAGAAGTTCAACGAAAATCATTATACAGTCATGCCCTCCACCCATATTATGGGGCACAATTTCTTTAAATGAAAGGCTTTTTTATTCAGAGCAAAATTTAAAGCCTGTAATTATAATTTATTCTTAGGAAGTCGAATCAGAGGCGTAGCTAAGGATCTGAAATAATAATAATATATTCACATAATTAATCTTGTAGGAATTAATATTACCACAAAATTCTATGTCGCAAATTTAAATTATTTGTTATTAAGGATTATTTTTAATTTTAAATTAATTTATTTGGACTAGATTAGAAAGAACAGTTTAAAAGTTCTCATGTTATTACTTCTTTTCTCAGTTTCCATGGCAGGAGAAAGCAAGGTTTTTCTGAACATCTGTTTTGGGAGTAGTAGAAGCAGAGTTTTATACAATCAGTTACAGATGTCGCTACTTCTTCGTCTTCGCCTTTTGTTGTTTTGAGACAAGAAAGCTTCTACTTGCAAGAAAAATTACGCTTTTGATGTTTCAAAAGTCACTGGAGGATTTCGTTTATTGGGAATATGAAGAAATGTTTCCCAACCGTTAGTGGCCGAATGACGAAGAGAAAAGCGACAAGTTTCTGTTGGTTAGCAATGAAAGACAGGAAGTGAAAATTTCCGTTTTCGAAAGAGAAGAGGTCGAATTTGATTCTCTTGCTTTTGCTAACTCGTGATTTCAGATGCTGAATATTAGCTATTGACAGCAGTTTGTTTCGAAAGCAGTTTGTTAAAATAAAAAAGGAGCAATTGCATTCGATTGATCAGGCATAATTTAAATTTTTATTTTCCAGCCTATGATATTTTGTTGGGCGTGAAAACTGAAATTTCATCGGAAGTTGTACTAGAATAAAATATTTGTTGGGTGTGAAAACGGGATTTCGTCGAAAGTTGTACGAAAGTAGAATTGAGATTTGGCTGAGATTTCAAGGAAGAAAAGAAAAAGGGTACTAGGAGCTATTTATTTCTTCACCCGACCCCTAGTGGCATGGGTTGGCCACTCTGCGAATCCAGTTTCCCCGAGCTAGATGAGCGGAAAATCGGAGGAATTTTTCAGTACTTTGTGCTTGTCACGATCTCGAAGTCGAGTAGACACATCAATCTCTAAACTTTCGCCTAAACTCCCAGTACCTGAGTGCGAAATGATTTCATTCTTTTGATCCAAAGTACAGTGTGAAAAACAACTGCAGTACGACTCCCGAAGGCGTCTTTGTGTCCAATATCTTCCCTTCTTTATATTCCTGGTACATTCCTTTTCCTCATTTATTTTTCTTCAACTTCTTCAGGATGATTGCAGCTTCGATATCTTCACATGCTATGATTCCTTGAATAGCGGTCTGAGCCATTCGATTTCAACCCGTGTTCCCTTCGGGTTCCACGAAAATTAGAATTTTTCATTTTTCATAAGCTTGTATTTTGTGCGATTAGTGAAGAATGATTTCATGGAGTGAGGATGTGATCCTACGCTACACTTGTACAGAAATTGAGGGTATTTAATCCGGGGAAGCTTCCTTGTGAGTGATGATTATAAGGAAATCCTACTGTGAGTTTTCTCTGGATCATTTTTATACTACTGTTGTTAATGTTAAGTGGGGGTCATTTTATTTAACACAACTTAATTGACGTGAAAGGAATTAACTAATTAATGGGAAAATACTGTGATTAAATGAATTTAATTATTTTAAGGTATTATGAAAGGAATTAGGTAAATTATAATGTCTTACATTAATCTGAGAATGATTCGTAATGTGTAGGTTAAATATTGGAATTTTATAGAAAAATTAAATGTGTAAGATTTGAAGGATTGCTTTAATTCAAATGAAATGTAAAACAAAAGCAAATATCATTTCAATATAAAAAAAGAAGAAGTAATCGACAGCACTTAAAAGTAATCATATAGTAAGTTTAAGTTTTTTGTTCACTTTTAATATAAATTACACTTATGTTAGAAATGATTTTGAATACCATTTAACCATTGGATGTAGGGGTAGTCTAGCGAGCTATAGTAACTCATGTTAACGGATTATTGAATAAACATGTTTAACTGTGTGCTCGTGAATGTATTATTTTTGTCCTTATTTTGCGGTTTGCCTTAGTCTCTCCATTTGCTTGACCGGAAAGTTCTAGAAATATGGGTATGCTTATTTATAAAAACACAATGCAGGAAACATACTAGCCATTTACTGAGAAATTTTGATCATTTGAGGGTGCCAGGGAAACTGTAAAACTAAATGAATACTATAACTAAATGAATGATACTAAAACTACAACTTAATTTAATTTTGTTAATTTCTGCGAACTGAATTGTTCGATCTTAAATAAGGTTATTTCTTCCCTGATATTTAATGAAGTCTGCATTAATGAAAATGAATGTGTTGCTATTACTAAGGAGTTACGAATTATTGTGTATTTAGTTTATGGTGATTTAAAGTAATGGTACTTTTCAGAGAGATAATATTCTTATGATATTTGGTATTGAATTATTATTGCATAATTTGTGGGAACGTAAGTTTGATTTTTAATACCAAGACCACCAGAAAAGATTTATTCCTTTTGATTTTCAGGTTATTGATTTAATACTTTGAATTTTAATTTTTAATTGATTTATTTACTTAAAAATTCTGTAATTTTTGATTAATTTGGAGTTTAGATCAATCACCTAGTTCCAAACAGATAATTATTTTTATTTTATCTCCTTTTTATTTTTGTCCGGCTCCAGGCATAGAGAGATAGTTAGTTTAGTTTAAAGTTATAACTATATTTAATTTTTTCCTTTACAAGAAGAATAAAAAATTATTGATCGAGGGTACGATGTAACCGTAATAATTTAATTGCCTATTATATAATTTCTGATTTGAATCATTTTCCTTTTATGTATTTCTGAATGATTTTCCCTTTACGTATTCAAAAATCTAATTCTTATACTGCTATTGTTGTCATTCATCAATATGAGATTCATGAAGGAAATGTATTTTTTATTTCCAGAACTATAGACCATGTGCTAAAATGGCATCTATACTATATTTTGTGCTAACAGATATGACATTTGTGGATTCTATGTATGTATTTACTCTGGATTCGTATATTATTTTATTTTTATCTTCCATAAGTAAGTCACCAAGAGACCCAAATGTACCTCGCAGAATTTCAAACCTGAATGCCTTTCATCAACGTGCAGTATATAGGTAAGATGTATTTATTGCATAAAATGGAAATTGTATCTACATTTTTGAATTATAGGAATAATGCATACTTATCAAAGTACAATGAAAATGGAAGTAGGGGTTTTTAAGCAGTGGCCCGCCTTTTCGCTAAATTGAAATCAAAACTGTCAATGCAAAACTCAGATTTTTTGCTTTTTTTAAAATTTTGCTCATAGAGAAGGCTGTGAGATGTTTGATGTTTATGTATGTTACCCAGCTCCGTTTTGGTTGAGGATCAGTACATTTTAAGCACTCCACAGTGCTGACACACCCAAAAAAAGGTGTCTTTCTCATACCGTCATATGCATCTTGTATTGGCTTTCGAAAAATAAGCCCGACAGGCTCACTCGTGACATCATGATGAGGAATGCGAAGAAACCTGTCTCCTCCATTGGGAGCGTGTGAAGCTAGGGTTAAAGAGAAGGGCTAGGTCATTCCTTTGATAGACCTTACAAGATCTTATCTCTTATAAGGTCCATGCGGGAAGTAGTCTGACGTCAATATGTTGCATCTGCTCTGACTTCGCCAGTTTAAAACTCTAGTTCCATTCTGCTGTGAAGCAATATTATAACAATATGGACTTCCTAAATTAATTTTAATCGCATATATTGTTGTCTGGTAAAGCCGTGTTAAAGTCAAACTGGCGGCCAGTGGGCCGTTGCAGTCATTGTATGCTAGCCGCGACTACATTTCCCGAAATTAATTAGCATTATTATAACAATAATTTCGAGAAAAAGTTTAAGATTTTAATGGTTTGAAGTCTAGTTTAACGTTGTTTTCACTACCAAAACGAACGTAACTTTTCGGAAAATCTAGAAACAGGGAGCTAATTAATTTACATTGCGATATAAATCTCGTTCAAAAATTTTAAGATACAAATTCGATTAACTTTGTTACTACTTGTCAAAAGGTAAATATCTTAAGTTAAGAATTTTTGCAATATTAAAACTTTATTTGAGTACATTTACATGAGAACAGTTTTTCATTTCGTACTTCAAAATTAATAAGTATTCGAAAACCAGACTGCCGATGAATATCTACAATTTGTGATGATACTTTTTACTCATTTCTCTCCAAGATTACAAACTTCATGAAAATCGAAACGTCATGAGGTGTTATAGCTGAAACTTGTAGTAAAACCCGAAGATGTTTACTATAATTTACATACAAGTATTATTTTTTCTGTTTAAGTCATCAAAAAATCTCATAAATAGAAGAAAGAGAACAAACAGGATGTCATTATTTATTGTCAAGTTTTGTCCCTCTTAGAAATCTTCCGTGAATTTCCTTTTAGTTTAAATTAGAAGTAAGTTATTTAGTAGTTCAATATATTACAATTAGACGAATAAATGCCACTTTGGAAATGTTAGTATTTAGCTGTCAAGTTTTAATACTTATCTGTCTGTTTGAATTCTAAATTGTGACTAACAGAAATTTCTTACAGATACCAATTTTTAGATTTCAGGCAAAATATAAATATGAATTTGATATTTTTCTTTGTGTTATTTTTATTCGTATGTTTTGACAAATATATAGTAAAAGGTTTTTAATTTAATTAACAAATTTTGTTTTGTTAAAAAAATCTCCCCCC
>KK119487.1:318292-348648 GCA_000611955.2 Stegodyphus mimosarum
AAAAAAAAAGAATCCCAAAATTTTCTTTTTGTAGTTGCTCCCGTCAGCTAGTTTCAAATTGTGCGTTGGCTCGTATGCAATGTAAGTTTGAAATCACTGTTGTAAAGTATCTTAATGTAATATGTCTTCTTGAGTTGTAGCAAAGTGCTATAAAATTCATGGAAGTGAGGAAGACAAGGATATTGTACTTCATATTTCTTTTAATTTGCCAAAGTTTATTTTCGCGAAAAAAACAGATACATGTATCGAAGACAGGATGCTATTAATGTGAAGAACGGAAGAATTTGCAGCGAACATTTTGTGTGCAGTGGTTATGAAGATGACATGAAAAACCACTTGCTTGGATTCCCGCAAAAGGAACTGTTAAAATTCAATACTGAGCCAAGAAAATAAAAATAATGCATAGTGCTTTTGAAAGACTACACGAATTAAGACTGAAGAAAATTCATTTTGAGGCCGATTGCGAAAATGATCATAGGAATAATAAATCAGATAAGAAATTATTTTAAAATAGAACTCACAAATGACGAGACAAGTATTGCTGAATGCCTTAATTGTAATGACAAACAAGAATGCATCGATAATTTGTAAAAAACTAAGTTAGCTTAGCATTTTGAGTAATTTATAATGGTATAAAATGTCAAAGTAATTTTGCATATAAAATACCTTCCTTCTTGCCCCTCTTTTGAAAGATTAAGTAATTCTATTTAGATACTGGGAGCAAAGTTGTTTTGTCAAACTTAAGACAATGATCCTGTACTTATTTAAACGTTTTGTATGTGTATAGATGTGGGTATAAGTTAGAAAATTATTTTAAAAATATCATTTATTATATCATATAAGAATAGAAACAAGTCAATGTAAATAATTAGGTCAAAAAAAGCAAAAAGGCAACCTTATATTAGATTAAATTTTGAATAAAACTGTCGGTTTCAAGGGCAGACAAACATAAGTTCCTCTTAAATTTCAGAAAATATATATATATATATATATATTCAAAATTCCGCCAAACTAAGTTTTTTTTTGCTTAACTTTAAAAAGCTCTTATAATTATCTTCAAACTAGTAATAAAATTTTCCCCCTTAGTATGCAGGTGAAGAAAAGATAATGAATGCCATAGTTTTTTCCTTTCATGATTTAATAATAAATTCACAGGGAAAATACCTGCAACTTTTAGGAAAACGAAACTGTAGCGCAATTTATCTGTTATTTTAAAATTCATAAATAAGTACTATTAACTTTTTAAACATTATAAATGCATACAGTAATAAAATCTTCTCTTCTAAATTATAGCTATATTTCCACGCACAGTTTTTTAAGTCTGTTTGTTCAAATTTAAAACGTTAATTTCTTTGCTGCGAATTGCGTCTTTGCAACATGCCTACGTCATTACTCCTCACTTTCTATTTCGGGAAAAGCTCTGTCAACTACCCCTTCTCTTTCTAATTCTTGGTGGTGTAAACCCGTAATGCGCTTATTTAAGACATGAATGCAATTTATGTTATTCTAATATAACGTAAAGTGGAGATTATTAAGTACTTGATACTATCTTAGCATTTATTATATATCACGCTTATATTTAAACTTATTTTTCTTAATGCCTGATTAGAATTTTCACCTGGGTGATCAATAATTAATAGTCCAAATGAGCGTTAGCCTAAAAGCTCTATTAGTCTCAAAACGACATTTGCGTTGAATCAGTTTTCAAATTGTTTTTACCAAATACACTGCTGGCCACTGTAAATGCAACACCCTGAAGGAAGCATGCAAATAACATTAAATTTACGACATGTATTAGCGGAGGTGGGATATGCAAATGATTAGAATTTCAACGCAGACGCACATCACGCGCGCCTGTGGCGCCACTTCAAAGCACTTTTTAAGGTTTGAAGTTTTCGACGATTTCAAGTTCGGCAATTGTGTTTTTCTTGTGGTTTTTCAAAAAAAAAACGATCAATTATGCCTCGTAGTAAACAGCGATTATCGTTTGATCAAGTATCCGAGTTCGACAGAGGAAGGATAGTGGCCTACCGAGAGTGTGGATTATCTTTCAGGGAAATCGATAGTCGTGTTGCACGAAACCAAATAACTGTAATGCAGATATATGACCGTTATATGCAGGAGGGTACGACGGACCGAGGTATTCGATCGCATCCACCTCAGTGCACCACTTCACGTGATGACAGGAACATTGTGCGCATGGCATGGCAGTGACGGATCGCTCAGTCACATCACGAACCACAGCACAGCACATTCAGTCTGTAACGCATCATCCACGTCGAATGGTGTCTGCGCGTACCATTCGACGCCGCTTACAGCAGAGTGGTCTGTCCGCAAGACGGCCATTGCTTCGTCTACCCTTGACGCAGAACCACAGACGTCTCCGCTGCCAATGGTGCGATGAAAGAAGGATGTGGACAGCAGAATGGAATGAAATTGTCTTTACTTACGAGTCACGCTTCTGTCTGCAACACCACGATGGTCGAATTCGAGTCTGGAGACACCGTGGAGAGAGGATGCTGAACAGCTGTGTTATGCACCGCCACACTCGTCCTGTACCGGGTATTATGGTATGGGGTGGTATTGGATATTACTCTCGCACTCCTCTAGTACGCATTGCCGGTACTTTAAACAGCCAGCGCTACATCTCTGAGGTGTTGGAGCCAGTTGTCCTTCCTTAGCTTCGGGGCTTGCCCACAGCCATATTTCAACAGGATAATGCGCGACCACACATGGCACGCATTGTCCAAGGGTTATTCGTCAATCGCCAGATTGAATTGCTTCCCTGGCCGGCTCGCTCTCCGGATCTTTCGCCGAACGAAAACATGTGGTCCATGGTTGTTGAACGATTGGCCCAGATTACATCCCAAGCTGCCACACCAAATCACCAAACTTTGGCAACGTGGGGAAGCTGCTTGGTCTGTTATACCCCAAGAACACATCCAAAGTCTCTTTGAATCAATGCCGAGGCGTGTGGCAGCGGTGATCTCCAACAATGGCGGCTACTCTGGGTACTGATTCTGGAAGGAACCATACTTCACAGAAGTCTTTAAATTTAATCATTTGATACTTGGTCAACATGTTATCTATTAAATAAATTTTGTTGTTATATCTCTTGTCTTTCTTGGTGTTGCAATTTGGGTGGCCACAGTGTATTATCGCAAATAATAATCAAAAATGTATCGAAATAATATCTAATAAAAAGCATTTTATACGAAACAACTTTTTTTCTGAATTTTTTAATAGTCTATAATTTTCTTCAATATGGCGATAAAATAAAAGAATTTTCTGTTACTGAGTTTATTTTTGTAAACAAAAGCTTTTATGATAAACTAAATATTAAAAAGGCCATATTATATTACTTATTTGTTGGTCTAAATATCTAAAAAAAATTGTTTTGGAAAAAGAAAAAATGTTTTGGAAATACTTTACAATCAGGTTAGGAAATACTGCATCCAGTATCAAAAAATGTCTGAAATTAATGCTTAGATCTTTCTTTCTCCGTTTTTTTAAAGCAAAAGTCTTTTAGGTTATTTAATTTTAATAGTTTGTTTTTGATTAAAATCTACACATTTCAAAACTTTAAAAAAATAAAGTCTTGGGATAAGACAATAAAAACTTAGTAAGCGGAACAATTTTATGGTGAGTACATACAAAAATATAAATTTCATATATTTTTATTAAAATGTGTCATGTGATCAAAATTGTCGTAGTCTGAAAGTTTATCACATTTCATTCATTTATGAAATTAAAATGTGGATCTACGACCAACCATTTAAAAGATATTTAGTTGAGTAATCATTTGAGAGCAAGCTGTCTAATATGCAAGTTATTTATATTTAAATGTAGATGAGAACTGATGGCACAGTTAATCAAAAACTGATATTTATGTTTCATAAATCAATAATAAAGTATTCTCAATAATACGTAATTAGAATTTAATAGAAATTTGTGGATTTCATTTAATGTAAGTATTATTCATATTTAAAGTATATAGCTATGTCTTCTTAATTACAAAATTTAGTCTTTGTACTTTTAAACACTTTATCATTAATATATAAGTGAGTATTTTATTTTTTTTTTACTTAGAAATAAAAATATTATTAAAATACTTAATGTTAGTTTTATTAATGCATTTTATAAAACTTTAATATAAAAGTTGTCTTACGTGCAGTAGATAATAACAAGATAGTATTTATAATATTATAACTCAGTAACAAATTAACATATTATAATGCATTTAGTTGTTAAATGTGTAACTGATAATAATCACAATGAAATTTTATAAGTCACTGAAATAAGCATTTATAATACTTTAATATGTAACTTGTTTTGTGTGCATTTCTACTGCAAATGATTCTAGAACATCATATTATTATTTTAAATTCTCCAACAGATATGCATGCAGAACAATTTGTGAAAAACATTCTTTGCTTCTTGCATTTCATATGTGTACTAAAATTATGAGAAGTCTTGGTAAAATTCATAATGAAGAATACAATTTCTTTATCAAAGGGGGTCAAGTAAGATAACAAATTATTATAATATTACGTATTTAATAAGTAATCTATGTTTCAGCTGTAAAACCATGTATGTAAAACTGTTCAACCTGTATTTACAGAATGTGCAGAGGTGCAAATATCAATTTCATTTCACGGAAATAATTTGGTTAATTTTCCTTTCACTTTGAAAGCTCAGTTATTCAACACTTGTTATCATATTGATCTTGATGCAGTTCTCTAGGCAAGCATCTATTACTTATAAAATCTTGAAAATGATTTTTAATCAGTTAAACAACTGTTTCCAGTCTGTGCAGAAATATTATTTCATTCCTGATGATTTTATTCATAGATTAACATCTCTTAACATTCATAAAGAGCAAAAAATGATCTGGTACCACATTATTCTTTTGAATAATATGGAACTAGAAAAAAAATGATTACTATGACCTTAATGAATGTTGATTGTGAGCATAACAAACATATTTCATACAATCATTCTAACTTCCCGAAAAAGCAAGAAACCAGTGCTTGTTATATCAAGAGAATTAGACAGAACTTGTCCACATTTATTCCTGTGGCCCAGCGGACAGAATCAACGTAGTTGTGATCAGGGCCAGTTCTAAACTTTGGTTAATGATTTTTGGAGGAAACCAATTAAATTGTTCTGACAAGAGACAACTAAATAAAAATGTGTTGTGTTTTGATTTATTAATGTGTTTATTTATTTAAAGTGTCAGCTCTATTGATTAGTTAGGATGAAGTATAGTTCGCACTCATTTTACATTGAAATGCTGGAAACCCTGGTTTTAGTTATTACAAAGAAGCTTAAATTTCAAGAAACAAGCCGGTGCCGCATAAAGCAATACCTCCTACTAAACTGGCTCACAAGACAAGTGGCATTGGACAGGATCATCTTTCTTGTGTGCATTACTCTGACTACCAATAAGTATTTGGACACATGTGATAGAAAAGAAAAACTAACTTTATTCAAAATCAATAGTTGGTAGAGCCTCCACGAGAGGTAATTAGAGCGTGGACTCTTCGGGGCATAATTTCCACAAGTCTTTGTATGACAGCTAGTGGTATTTTCTTCCACTCGGCTTGGAGAAGACATAGAAGTTCCTTCACCGATTTTGCACGGGTAGTGCACCCCTGAATTCGGCGATGCAACTCGTCCCAGAGGTTCTCGATAGGGTTCAGGTCTGGACTCTGGGCAGGCCAGTCCATTCGATGAACTCCATTGGCACCATACCAAGCCTTGGTTAACGTCGAAACAGGACAACTGGCATTGTCGTCCTGAAAGTAACAGGGGTCCAACCCGTAAAAATGCCACAACGTAGGAAGCACATTGTCATCCAAAATAGTGCAGTAGGCATCGGAGTTGAGCTTACCATGAATGGGGACCAAGGGTCCCTGCCCATACCAGGAGAAACACCCCAAGACCATAATTCCACCTCCGCCGAACTTCGCTGTTGGCACAATGTATTCTGGCAGGAGACGTTCTCCAGGTAGACGCCAGACCCAGATCCTGCCATCCGAACGGTAAAGGGTGAACCTTGATTCGTCACTCCAAAGAACCCGTTTCCACTGATCTACGGTTCAATTTCGATGTGCTTTGCACCACATTAACCGAGCAGCGCGGTTGAATTTTGTGATCGAAGGCTTACGGGCAGCAGCATGACAATGAAAACCAAGCAGATGTGCTTCCTTATGGATGGTATTCATTGAAACAATACTGCCGGATGCCTGTTGAAACTCCTCGCGGATGACGGCCATCGGTTGGGTGCGGTTCTTCCGAATTTCGCTGTACAGCACTCGTTGGTGTCTGTCTCTCAGTTTCGTTGGTCTGCCGACTCGGGGCACATTCCGACAATCCTGTTCACCTTCCACTTCTTAATCACATAGGCTACTGCCGATTTTGGTTGCTTCAGATCGCTAGATATGTCCCTTAAGGATCGGCCACATTTGTGATACCCGATAATTATATCTTTCTCGAAATCAGAGAGCTCCGAACTGCGAGGTATCTTGCATGCGACTAAAGCCGACGCTGTTTCCTACACGATATATACTGGCGGAGTCCATGACGTACCTTAGGACCACAGATATCGTCATTTGCATAGGTGTCCAAATACTTATTGCTAGTCAGTGTATAAACTTCATAAAATCTTTTTAAAAAATGCTTGACATTTCGCAACAATTAACATAAGTGCTGAATAACTATTTTCGAAGGGTAGAAAAACAATGTATGAATTAAATATTTCTTTTACATTAAGCTGAATTTTGGAACATTACCTTGTAATTCTGCTCGTGTATCTCGAAAGTACTTGGAAAGAAAGAGTATAATGATTGTTTCAAATTTATCAAAACATCGTTAAGCTTTCAAGTATAATTAAAGTTTAAATGGTTTTGTTTAAAATGTTTTATCATAGTAATTACATGCGTTGTAAACATACGCAAATGCAAATTACAGTCGTATGTACCCTTTTATTTAGGCTCCATTTTAAATTGTCATATTTTTGTTATCATTCTTTTTTCTGTGAATCTAATTTCCTATGCCAATTATAGAAAGAAAATATTATGTGCTCTGCATTATGTCAATATTTACGTCATCCAAAAATAAAGCAAAATTAAGTAAGAGCATTCCTAATCATAGCTTTCATTGATCTCATGCTTTGTTTCGGATAGTAGTTAGTTTATCTAGAAAAAGCGTTTTAATAAGCAAATGGAATTCGAAAAAATACTTCCCAGAAAATATGCTATGAAGAATTTGCATATTACGTACTTGTATTAATTGAAGAATTTGCGAATTTCGTACTTCTAATTTGTACATAATTACGTACAATTATTTACTTGATTTGCTTTCAGTAAGACAGTGAGAAATAATTAATTTCTGTAAACTCACATTACATCCAAAATCTGTTACATGTTATTATCAAATAACTTAAAATGTAGGAAAAACAATTTTTGGAAATTTCAGTAAAATTGAGCAGGGAAAACTTCTGTAAAATCCTTGAGCATAACAAACAGATTATGTTATTAAATGACTAAAGTTTACTAAAATACCGATCAATAGGGCTAAGATATTCATAAAAGCAATTTTTTAACTTAGAACAAATCATATATTAATGTTCATTTTGTGTTTTTTTAAAGAATGTTTAAAACTTCCTATTCTTTTACATGTATATTTTTTTATGCATACAATAAAGATAATCCATTCAAATGTGTTTCACATATACTAGTTGGTAAATAATTTTGTAGATATTTTAGACTAGGAAACGATTTTTCTGCAATATGCGTGGTAACTGGTAGAATTATTAAAATTTTCAAAATTTCTTAAATGCAGAAAATAAAAGGATTTCTGTGCCATTTAATTAATGTTTAAATTATGAAGCGAATTTTCTGAAATTTTCGATCTGATAGCCATTTTCCTGTACTAAGTGTGAATCGTGATTTTTGTGATAGGACTTTTCATAAAATTTCCAGAATTGTTGATTTCCATTCCACATACACTACTTTGCGAAGTCTATCAATCGTGGTGGGTTTGCACTTAGAAAGCGCTTTTTTCAAGAGACCAAAGGCGCATAGTTCACAGGTAAAATGCAAAAATACGTTGAAAAGGTATATATGCAATACATGTATCAGTCTTCATTTTTTCAAGGAATGCAATGATGCTTTTAGAAGTATGACTTGTTACTTTCTCTTGAAGAAGTTTCACTCTTCGAAAGTCATGGGGATAAAGAAATGGAATTTCTCGTGTTAATACAGGACGTAAAATTCTTGATAGTATGTAGAGTTTTTTTAACATTTTTCCCACTCTTCTAATTTTTAATTTCTTGTTGCAAGAGAACCCTGCTAAAATCATACACCTCTTACCGGAACTTTCTTTGTGTGGATGGAACATTAAATTTTAGAAACATTATAAATTGTATATACCTTTTTCGAGTATTCATTTGGAATCTTCTTTTCATATAGAAGTGATAATTGATGGTTTTTACCTTTCCTATTAATAATGTTACTTATTTTGTACTCAGAACTTTTAATACTATGCGTTTCACAATGTTTTTGACCTATGGAATAGGAATATATGTTCTGAAAAGGCGCAAAAATACATCCTTCAATCCATAGTATTGTTAGCATGCGACATTTTGAAAGAGGAGTAGATTTAAAAATAGTAGACTATATTTGTCACTTCTAATAATAAGCTGTTGCCATAAATTTTCATTTGAAAATCTTTATCTTTTTAAAAAACATTCTTTGAAATCATTCTAAAATGTGTTAACATGCTCTGTATTTGGAAAAATCTATTTTTTGTAGACCTCTAGATGTTTTGTTGCAGATATACTGTTCTGCTCTTGAATGATAAAATATTTTGCTCTGACTGAAAAACCTATGTTCGGAAATAGTATTCGGTAGATTCAATTATAATATTGAAATACGTATATTTTTTGCTTGTCCGATTGCAGAACAGAAATTTCAAATGCCTCTTCATTTCTTTGCTTCAAAACTATGCTCTTCTCTGAATAAATTGAATAGAAGAATTGCATTGCATATAGAATTGCATTGTCACTTATTTCTTGCAGTTCTTTTAAAATATCGCCACACAATAGAACTGCTGCACTGAGATCTTTCGATTTGAATTGTAAAATCCAATTTAATGGCAAATTATATGAAAATATTTTTGTAACTGAGAATAGTGCATAATCACAAAAGTGGGATATTTCTATTAACTGAACGGTATAAAAGCCTCAGATGGTGATTCCTTATTATGTCATTTCTCTGCTATTTCTAGTTTTATATGAGGCA
Organism: Stegodyphus mimosarum; assembly: GCA_000611955.2. Lineage (NCBI taxonomy): Eukaryota > Metazoa > Arthropoda > Arachnida > Araneae > Eresidae > Stegodyphus > Stegodyphus mimosarum. The sequence goes on from KK119487.1 coordinate 327,598, forward strand.
AAAGTTTTAGTGCCTTTCTATCCAACAAGTGGGACAGCGTTTTTTCTCCTCAAATTCTCTTTTTAAAGGTAGGCACAAATTTGATATACTTTCTTGTAAAATAGAATTTTTCTTGGTGGGGGTGTTCATAACAGATTAGTATTTTTCTGTCACTCCAATTTAATTACGAATTAATGTGATATGCATTAGAAATTGTCAAACTGAGGGAGTGAGAGGCACAATGCAGGTAGAATACTTATGGAAATCTGCTCTCACTTTAGGTTGTACGCCCTTGAATATCTCGGACATGGCTGCGGTATCTTCATAGCCACGTCCTTCAAATCTAAGCCCACTGATATGAAATGATCTATAAAGGCGTTAGCCAAATTTTCTTCCCGTGTCACGTTACAAGTATGAATTGTAAAAAAAATCCTATTAAAATAATTTTTCTTTCAAGTTTTCCATATATTCCACCCAAATAGATATTTGCTGTTGTGAAGAAATGTCTATATTTTAATCTGCTGTGATTAAAAATCATTTGTTTACATCCACGTTTTCAATGATTTGTTTTTTCAATATAATTTTATAGCAAGCATTTATGTCTTCGTTTTGTATTTTGGTGAAATATATGTCGCGTTATTGTTGTAAGATTCTAAATGATTTTTAATGCCTTATCTCTTGCACCTATTTAAAATCTGTGGAGGTGGCAAAAGTTTACTGCATTCTGATAGATTAAACACTATCATTATTTGCATTCATTTACCCAAAATCACAATGACCTCTCAATGAAAATCCATTTCTCACGCAGAAGACCGTTGTTTTTATTATAGGAATAATCATTTTTCAATTTCTCTAGATTGATGAGCATTGACGATATTAACTGCATCAATTATGGTTTGTTTGGAGCCAAGAACAATATTTTTAAAAATATCAGTAGACAGTAGGAATGATTGTAGTATTTTTTCTCTTGGTGGTTGTGGAACTGTTTTTTATATTTTCTCCATTTGCAAAGAGGCTTGTTAACTTATTCTCCTGTTGTTCTGAATATCTCTTAGTGAATATACATGCATCCCATCTTTAATTTTAAAATAATCTAACCTACGGTATTCAAATATAATGTACAGGCTGCGGCAGTGAAACGGGCGATTTAGAAACCTCCACCAGCAATACAAAGATAGACAACAACAGACAGAGAGAGACATAAAAGAAATACAACGTAAATTTGCAATGCCTGCAATTTATGAGATATGTTTCTCAACAACTTGCACATATTGCACAGGCATGTTACAATACAAAATGTCCATCACTTGAAAATGTCATCACGTATATATCCCATTTTTATTCACACATATTCGAAGTCTTTTACGGAAGTTAGACATCACATCTTGCAGGATTAGCACTGGAATTCGATTAACTTCCTCCCGAATTCGATCCTTCAGTTCCTGGATAGTGTGTGCTAGATCACACCGGAAGATCTGAGATTTCAAATGACCCCAAAGGAAGAAATCACACGCTGAAAGGGGAAGGGATCTTGGCGGCTAGGAAGTGTCCCCTTTCATGGATGTAAGATGACCAGGAAAGCTATTCTGTAGCGCGTTAATGGAAATCCGCCAGGTATGGCACGTGGCCTCTTTTTTTTTCTTAAGAATGTATTTGCAGTTACAGGAAGATCAGCAAGCTGTGGCACTAGGAAACAGTTCAACATATGAACATTACGTTCTGTATTTACAGTAACAGCACTGCCGCGATTGTCTCAAAAAAGTAAGGCCCGATGATTCCAAATGATGATATGCCACACCATACTACCACTTTCTGACTGTGAAGTGACTTTTTCATAAAGCATTTCAGGTTTTTCACGTGACCAGTATCTAAAGTTTTGCTTGTTAACAAAGCTTAACAAATAAACATTGGCCTCATCACTCATGATTAGATTGCCACACAGGCCTGGGTTGTCCTTTATGAGTTCCAACAATTCCCGGCTAAAGAACGTCTGGGTCTTCGACTGAAGGCTTCTTTCACTTTTGCAACACTTTCTGGTGTGCACACGCGTTTTGCATTTCCACCCCTCTTTTTCACCATATCACCCGTTTCCTCAAAGTTCTACACCCACAATTTCATAGCATGCTCCAACGAAACTGAGGCATTACGTGCGAGATTGTAATGATCACGAAATACAAGCTACCGTTGTTTTTTAAAACGCCTTCAGAACAAAAGCGCGTTGTTTACCTTTCCACGACGCTATCTCGACTGAACGCCATTATCAGTGTCAATGGCAAAGGTTTGTAGTCTAAATGGCACCATTCCCGTTTTCTGATTCCTAACGTAATTTACTATTTTCAAAATCGACCGTTTCACTACCGCATCCTGTATATTAAAATTTCCTGATTACACTTGCATTTCCAAATAAAGAGCATAATTCGTCACTAACTTTACTTTTTAGACAATTTCGTACATCATATTTTGCATTTTGGAGGAGGATTTCAGTTTCAGCTAAAGTGTTCATAGAGGTATTTTAATTAGAATCAAAAGTACTTGCAGAAGTAAAATTTTGCAGATGAGCTTAAATTTCATTTGGCTGTTGGTATTTCAGCATTCTACAGTTGTCGCACATGATCACCTAGTATACAATACGTTTTTGCTTGCGCTTCATTTTTGGTTTTATCTAAAAAAAAGATTTTATTTTATTTATTTTATTTTAAAAATGCCAAACATTAGCTCTTAAACCATCAGTTCACGAGATCTCCAGTACTTTTTAACAATGTCCTCATACCGAGAAAGTGCAATACAATTATTTAAATGTTCAAAAATCATAGGCTGGTTGGAGACACAAAAAACAGAGTTTGGGGAATCCACCACTCCAATTCTGCAGAGGTGGTCTCGCAAACAGTCATGTCCGGTCGTCAAAAAGAAGACAGGAGAGAGCTGCAAAGCTGTAGCAGATTTAGCATTGTCCAGTGCGCACCGCGAAGAGGCCTGCTACGTTATACACCCTAAAAAAAGATGAAATAAATGTACTTGTTTCAGCAAACTACTACCTTATATTAAAAAATTTTGTAAAACAAATGGCAGAAAAGAAGGTTATAACGTTTGGTATATTTTGCAAATATTCAATAGTGACCAAACTCTTGGTAGATGTTAAGCAAGTATTGCTATGTCTAAAATTACAACTGAAACTTGAGAATGGTGTAAATGACTCTTTTATTTGAAATTAAGTACAGAAGGCATATCTCTGGCTTACAAATAAGCCAACAACTTGAGGCGATGTAACTTAGAGTAACAGTCCGTCAAATGTAAAATAGACTAGTACACTGACTGTCAATAAGTATTTGGACACCTATGCAAATGACGATATCTGCGGTCCTAAGGTACGTCACGAACTCTGCCGGTTATATCGTGTAGGAAACAGCATCGGCTTTAGTCGCATGCAAGATGCCTCGCAGTTCGGAGCTCTCTGATTTCGAGAAAGGTATAATTATCGGATATTACAAATGTGGCCGATCCTTAAGGGACATATCTAGCGATCTGAAGTAGCCAAAATCGACAGTGACCTATGTGATTAAGAAGTGGAAGGTAAGCGGTGATTGTCGGAATGTGCCCCGAGTCGGCAGACCAACGAAACTGGAAGATAGAGACCGACGAGTGCTGTCCAGAGAAATTCGGAAGAACCGCACCCAACCGATAGCCGTCATCCGCGAGGAGTTTCAACAGGTATCCGGGAGTATTGTTTCAATGAATACTATCCGTAAGGAAGCACATCTGCTTGGTTTTCATTGTCATGCTGCTGCCCGTAAGCCTTCGATCACAAAGTCCAACCGCGCTGCTCGGTTAATGTGGTGCAAAGCACATCGAAATTGAACCGTAGATCAGTGGAAATGGGTTCTTTGGAGTGGCGAATCAAGGTTCACCCTTTACCGTTCGGAGGACAGGGTCTGGATCTGTCGTCTACTTGGAGAACGTCTCCTGCCAGAATGCATTGTACCAACAGTCAAGTTCGGCGGAGGTGGAATTAGGGTCTGGGTTGTTTCTCTTGGTATAGGCTGGGACCCTTGGTCCCCATTCATGGTAAGCTCAACTCCGATGCCTACTGCACTATTTTGGATGACAATGTGCTTCCTACGTTGTGACATTTTTACGGGTTGGACCCCTGTTACTTTCAGGACGACAATGCCAGTTGTCATGTTTCGACGTTAACCAAGGCTTGGTATGGTGACAATGGAGTCATCGAATGGACTGGCCTGCCCAGAATCCAGACCTGAACCCTATCGAGAACCTATGGGACGAGTTGCATCGCCGAATTCAAGCTCCTACCCGTGCAAAATCGGTGAAGGAACTTCTATGTCTTCTCCAAGCCGAGTGGAAGAAAATACCACTAGCTGTCATACAAAGACTTGTGGAAAGTATACCCCGGAGGGTCCACGCTGTAATTACCTCTCATGGAGGCTCTGCCAACTATTGATTTTGAATAAAGTTAGTTTTTCTTTTCTATCACAGGTGTCCAAATACTTATTGGTAGTCAGTGTAGCCAAAAGCTACACAATTTGGGGAATCCTTAACAATTTGAGGAATCCTGTTTAACGCGAAGTTGGCTGTCTAGTCTAGTCGGTGCGGCCTTTCGATATCGGCAAACTGTAATACAAAGCCTAAGACTACAAATCGTAGCCTAAGGCTACAACCTAGTAACATGGCCTCGAGAGGTAGAACACGCTCTATCCTACAATCTAAAAAACCTCACTATAAATATTAGCAAAATGATTTGCATTTTGCTGGGAAAATGGAAGGGAGAAGTGATAGCAAAAGTCCAAAACATAACATAAAGGAACCTTACAAAGTAAGGAAATATCCAAAATTGTTTAATAAAAGATAGTGTAATGATATTTTCTTTTCAATAATACGTGGAAACAGAGAAGTGGAAGCATTGCCGAAGTAAAGCAGTCAGGGGGTCCAATACGAACTCAAGTGCCAGTTTCTTAATTTTTAAAGGTATATTTTGGCAAATGAGATCTCGTGTGGGACTTAAGCTTGATTCAGAGACTGTCAACAGGACCCTAGCTAGTTTTTAATGTTTCCTTAATATATTTTAAAATTTATTTATTTGCTTGATTTCATGCAGCGTGCTTTCAATAAATGTGAATAGCATCTTCTCTAACACATTCAACTGTCTTCTAGCATTCACAGACTTCACCACTACATTACATGTTCAGCTACTGTGTAGTGAATAACGGGGATAAGCCTCAACAAAATAGACATATGTTTATTAGTTCCCGTAAGAGAAAAGCTGGAAGATAAGGCAAATCCAAAAGAACTTCGTTCAATAAGAAAAATAAGGCCATCTTTAGTTTTTATAAATTTTTAACCCTAGAAAAAATTATACTTTGATATTTGAATATTCTAGTTGCGAACCTAGGAGAAGCATATGGCTCTTTGCAGCCCCTTCTGGGTATGCCACTAGAATATGCAAACATCTTGTCTTCCCACACGTAATGTCATTTATTCAACAGAACTTGTTAAAATATGATCTCACACGTTTAAGCAAGTGCTTTCGCGGGTGATAAAACACTACAAATCTTCTTTCATATTAATTCTAGCTTGCTGGCACTGGGATACTAATTTGTTGCTTTAATAGCTTCTCATAAAAACAGAGGTCACAGAAGTGCACATCAGACATGCTATGCTTTACGAGTGTAAAAAAGGTAGTACTGTAAATGCTATAAAAAATGTAGAGAAAATATATGGTAAAGAGCTTTTGAATATTCGCATATTCGAATGAGGGTTCTATAAATTTGTATGAGGTGACCTTAGTTAAAAAATTCTAGGCGCTGTAGGTGCCCTGTATTTTTGTGTAGTAACACAAAAATACAATAACGTATTAAAAAACCAGCCATCTGCCATTGTCCAAGAGTTCATAGAAGAAGTTAATTCATCGTCATTAACTGTCTGTCACCATTTTAAGGATTTTGGAATCCCATCTAAGCTTGCCAAGTGGATTCCACGTAAACTTACTGACGCTAATCGAAGAGAACGCGGGAACAGAAGCGCTACTGTTCACTCTCCTTTTTCAAAAATTATTTTTTTTTAATTATCTAATGAGTGGTGATGAAACGTAACTGGTGGTTTAAGTTTACAACATTTCATTAGCGAATAAGAATACATTTCTCATGACGGATCTGAAACGGACTTTCAAGACTTTTCTCCATTGGCATCAAATACCCATTGCAGTGTTGGATGCATGTTATGGATAAAGATTATATAGTTGAAGAAATTACTTTTTTACTAATGTATTTCTTCAAAGTCTACTTCCAAAAACGTCATTTCTTATGGGATGAGGTAATAATTAGAATTTTACGGCATGCACACATTACAGGCAAAAGTAATAATACCTGGAACCAGTATAAAAAAGCTTACTGAAATACTAATGCCTATGTGCTTCTGTAGGGAGTTGTATTATGCTTTGCGGAAGACGTCTCACGATTCTATCGCAGGGGAATCGTAGCCTATAGCGGATTACCTTAATGCGCAATTATTGTCGCGCTGGTTACGATTCTGTGACTGTTAGAGAAGAATTAGCAGTCAATCGATCAGGAAGCCACACAGAGAAATATGTGAAACTTAATCCCCACTCACCAGTGCTGGGGATTACAGACATATTGTCAGCATTACTGTTAGAGATCATACAACCACATCACGTACCTTGGATCAGGAAAATTGGTGGTTATAATGCACAACGCCAAGTATCTGTAACATACATTGTGACAAAAGTCTACAAAGTCATGGATTGTCGGCCAGACATCCAATGTTTGGCTTCCCTTGAAGCTAAACATTGGGTGTCTGGCCAGTAGCATCGAGTAACGGAGTCAGTGCATATAATGGAGCTTTCAAAGATGCACGTACGCATCTGTTGCATGACATCCTCTTTTCTGGTGAATCCTGTTCTTGCTTGCAGTATTATGATGGTCATATTCGTGAAGGGGAAAAATAGAGTGCTTACGTTCTTCATTGTCATATGGGCTCAGCAGCTGGATTGGTGGTATAACATGCTATTCGGTACAAATCTCGTTCACATCTTGTCCTCGTTCTCTAACCAGTCACTCTTACTAAATTTTAACTTTCTGCTATACGAATTAAGTTCCTACGACACGTGCTGCGACAACTTCAAGGCGATCACGCATCCAGGTATTTCACAGTTTAGGCGAACTATCGAAACTGTGGCAATCACATAAGTGTTACAGTATGTAAGCACTGTAGGGTTGCCCCTAGTTCCCTAACCACTTGTTTTAATTTTGGTACCTCTTCTGAATTCTCCTATTTTCCCCTCGCATTCCCTCGCCAAGATGCAAATTAAGTAGAAGTAGATGAACGAGAGTATTTTAACAGGTGAAACCAGAGGGTTAGCCAGAGAGTGTTTTCGCTAGAGCAGCGCACGTTTGCTTTTGTCCTCCAACTGTTAATGTTAGCAGCGGCTACACATTCTGGCCGTTTAGTTAAATAATCGCCGGTATAGGTTGCTGAGTCAGTCTGTTAGATTGTTGTGTAGTATAGCACTACTTCTTACCTTTTGAATTTATTGTTGGATTATCTTTAAGTTCTCACCTCAATTAGGCGGTGCTTTTGTATTCACGAAATCCATGCCTCCCCTTTCTCTTAAAGTGTTGTGATAAATAAAAAGGACTTTTTACAGCCTTTGCCTGTAGTATTCATCTTCACGCCTGTGCGAGAATTCGCCAGGTTGAACTTTGCGATCTAAACACATTGCATGATAACTAAGAAAGTCAGATCTTATAATGCAGGTATGAGGTACAGCTGGATTAATTTTATGAGTTATTTGAAAAATAACTGCGAACGATTCATTAGTGAATAACATTATTTGCTATCTAGAAACGAATAATGAATGAATTATTGTTTTGTGGATTGTTTAATGGATGCTGCTGAATTTATATGCTTGAGAAAATAACCCCAGGTTTTCCCGCTCGGTCTTAATTTCACGTTTCTGTAACGGCGCTTCTAGACATGCATTCAGTGCCAGTGATGCCGCTCAGAACAGATGCTATCCTTCAAGGCGGCAGAACTGCTAGCCAGAGTCTGCTCAACTCCATGTCCAGCCGTTTAACAGCTGCTGTTGTTACTAGAAAGGGATGTTTGGGGTACTGATTTCTGCTTTCTTTTACCTCAAAGTTACCTGGAATTTTAATATTTCATAATTCTGGTATAATGTAGTTGTAAAATATATGTGATTTTGGTAAATGATTTCCGTCGTGGTGTCACAGTTTTAATGGTCAGCGGTGTATATGTATCTGTTTTTCATTAAATTCTTTCACAGTAAAATTCTTTCGCATAATATGGGTAAAAAAGAGTGCTATTTTATTTTAGGTAATTGATCGCTCTGAAGAACCACCTAATCCATGTTCACTTTGGTTGCCGCAACATTGTTGGGATCATATCACTCAACTAGAGCGGTTACCAAAATTTCTCGGAATAACTGTATCATTTGACGAAATATCTAGAATGTGGCAAGACTGGTACACAACAGCAGAGCCAGAGAAGATATATCTGCCAGGTGTAGTTTAAATCATTTATTCAAATATTGATTCAGTTTTCTTAAAGTTTATTTAGTTCTTATTTTTGCTAAAATTTATGAAAAATTAAAGCCTTTTAAAAACAGTTCCGCGGTATTTACTTGATTTAATTAGAGATATTAATTTTTTTGGCTTTACTGGAATCTTCCGATGCATACAGCTCTTTCTTTCCCAGGATTTCTTGTAAATTTTCAAGAGATATTTTTAATTCCCATAGCTTAGGAATGGTTTTTAGGAATTAAGAAAATTACTTGGATATTCCGGTATGAATTCTGGATCTCTGGAGCAACAACTAAACATCATTTATACTTGTAATTTTAATTATCTCTACTATAACAAACCTCATATTTTCCAAGATTACTATATGATAAGTATTGTTCATCCTATTTAGAAATCTTTCAGCGTAGGGCGTCATCAGAGCTGAGCTTACATATTTTTTTTAAAAGTTCTATACGTATCGTACAAAGCAAATTATTTGGCTATTTGGAAAAAAAAGAAGAAAAATAATTAGGAGTAATTTAAAATGCCTAAAACTTGCGCTAAAGCTGCTCAGTAATAAATCAATAATTTATTATTAGAAAATGTATTTATGTATCATCACCAAGGAAAAGAAAGCTTTACTTAAATTTCTAATAATTCGTAGCTTCAATAAAACTAATACATATATACATATATATATACACACACAAAAATCCCAGTCAACTATATCTTTAAACTTTTATATTCATAAAAGTGATTATTTCAGATCATAATAATATTTAATCTTAGCTCTATATATTCAGAAAAAAATAACTCAATAGTTTTACAGTTTCGTAAAGCAAAGGTAAAGAAATGCCTTTTTAATAAATAACAAATAACATTAAAATAATATAAATAGTAATGAAATAATATGAAAATCATTCCATTCATTTTCAAGTTTTTTTTTGTGATTTAATTTTCCTTGTTTTTAACGAAGCAAAATAATCAATAATTTTTCATAATCGTTTTCATTATTTAGTTCATGTTTTATAGAATTAATAGCCGCGTTCGACAGTTTCACTTCATTAAGTAAAGATTCTGATTATTTTAACTTCGCTGAAGTTTCTTTCTCTGCACGCAAAAGTAACTGGCAATGTTAAAAGTAGTCTTAATGCTGCTTCCAAATTCGGATATTGTAATAAATTACAATGGCTTTCAGAAGTTCACCCCGCGATGCAAATTAGCAATTTTCGGAAGCGTAGTTAAACTTGAATGACTGAAAATCGCTGCGGATCTAGATATCATGTGTTACAGCCAATCACACAATAATTAGGTAGTTACTGAAAATGCTAGTATTCTGAAGGTTTTGAAGAGTGTCATTTATAGGCTAATACGAAGTGTTTATAACTTTGATGTGGTGATTTTTTGTGATATTCTTATTTCTATGTTTGAAAGAAAACGAATATCAGATAATAAGGGCTGGCGTACTGTTGCATTCATTTAAGTAGGACAGTCAATTAAAGATGTCGCTCATTTCTTTTCGTGGTGATCATTCGATAATTTCTCGAATGTGGAAACGATTCCAAGCAATTCAAACAGTTGTTCGGTCCCAGTCGTTCAAGCTATCTCCACAACTATTACTTCCATGGTTGCAGCGTCTTTTAGTAAGAATGGTAAAGACTCCTGCCTAACCATATTTAGTAAACGCAGGGATTAATGAAACCACTTATTCTTTTAAGTCTATTTCCACCAAATTGTACTCAACCATAAAAGACTGGGGCCGCCAACAGGTAACTTTATTAAATAAATCGTACAACTTGACAATTACAATTAAATAAGCAATACATAAAACTTTACATACAAAGTTTTTACGATATATTAAACGAAAATACAATACAATAATTCAAATAACCATTTGTTAGGTTTACAATTACAATCCGTGTTACAATTCGAATACATAATTACACAATACATTTATAGCAATATACCTTAATCACCTCACAAAGTAATTACAATTATTTTAATAAACCTGTCTTCAGGTCATTTGATCTTACAGAATGTAATAACAATTCTTTTATTATCAGGACTTAGCATTCTGTGTGTATTCTTTGAGAACATGGTAAATTCTGTAAAGGGGTTCTTATCCTCAAATTCTAAGTCCTGAACTGGAACAGTGAGCGGATAATACGCTATGTTCTGATGTAACTGCTGGGCTGGAGAATAACTGCACGTGAAGGGATTTGAAATCCTCTTTTATTCAATTACTATTAAATACAAACCTCCCAATTCGGGAGGGATACAGAAAGTAAAAGACCACACTTGGGTCGAACTTAACAATCAAATAAACTTAAATAAATTTAAATGTAACTTAAATCAAACTTTGCTTCGCAGAGCAATTCGCGGAGATTGGCCTCTACCGAAAAGGGTGCGTAGCAAGGTATACTAAATACTACCGCACTTTAATTTATTTTACAAAGCAATCACGTAGTAAGCACTATGGCTTATAAATTTAAACTGCTAGCTGGTCAGGCAAACGTTGAGCAGCGTGACCGTGATCTGAGGCAAAGCTCTCACACACCGAGAGGTTTTTACCTCTGGCTTAAATAGTGCTTGGCTGAACTTCAAAAATTAGCATAAGCTAAAAACGCGCGCTTCTTCTGACAGGAAGTTGAAGCAGAGAGGAGATAGAAAAGATTTAAATTAAAATAAACTTGGTTAGTTTAACTAAAACCTTACATTATAATGACAGAGACTATAATTTTAATTAGCATATATATATATATACTGCATTTTCATTTTTTGTTATCTCTATTAAAATCTTTACTAAACCTAATTTTGTTGTCTCATTTTGAAATAGTTTATTTAAGTCACCAGTCACTAGTTTCTGGAGATCTGGTAAAAGCCCAATCCATTTACTTCTTAAGTGTCACATAATCTAACGCGTTCAACGTCAGCGTTTATATTTCCATGTTGACAACTTATTAATTAAATTGCAAAGTGATTATAATAAGCTGGAACATGCGCGTGATTTGTTAAAAATTGATTTAAATAACCATTTCCAATACACCTCTTTTATCAACTATCTTCAAATATTTAAATATATTGACCTATAACTTCATAAGTCTAGAGTTTTTGCCAAACTGCAATAATTTTATTTTTAAGAATTCCTTTAAAACTTTCAAAAGGAGGTAGCATAACTACATAACTATATCTACAAAATTCTTTTCAGAAGTACGTTTTGAGTTCAAATCGGCAAGGTCATTACCATAAATCCCGGTATGTCCTCGAATCCAGCGAAATTTTATATTTCTCTTTAAGGATATTTGCATCAACTACTGATGTGTTTCGTGAGCTAAAATAATAAAACTTCTTTCCGACATGACTTCTTCTCATGCAATTTGGCTATCTGAATAAGCATTCTCTTCTGTGCCGGAATTTGTAACCAACCACTCTAGAGCTTTTAATATAGCAAAAACTTCTGCTTGAAAAACAGATACATTATTATTTAATCTATATTTATGAATTACACTAATATGACTTCAGAAAAACCTGTATTTTTCTTGAATTTTCCAACCATCTGTAAAAATTTTTAATTCTTCATCTTTTGGGAGCTCCTTGTCCCATATAAAATTATAAAATAAATCAGGTTGATACTTATTCTTTAAAGAATGAATTCCAGCTTCTTGAACATTTACATCTAGTCCAAAACCTTGGATTGAGCCATTTCAATTTTTAAGTTCAAATAGGAGCCTTTTTTGTGCCACCAGAAATATGGGTCTACAACCACTGAGTACAAATAAGGAAGCATTAGAGACAGTCAGTCCTAAAACGATACCTAACATAGCCATTCCTTTTATCAGTACCATTAAATATTTCATTCTCACATTTTCTCTGTAGCAAGCGGGACAAGAGTAAAGAATTTTGCTCTCTCTTCCCCTTATATGATATCTATTCCCCTTTTCTTTACTTCAAAAGACAGACCTTCAATTTTATATAGCTTATTTAATGCCAATGAGCACTGTGTCGTCTTCAAATGAGGAATGAAAATGAGTAGATCGTCAATTACAACACCCAAATACTTAATCTCTTTTACACTCCTTACGTTAGAAATTGCGCTATTCACTTTACCAATTTTGGTGATTAAGTGCGATGGTGCTTTATAAGGAATACCATTTAAATAAATAATTTAAAATTTTATAAAAAAATCCACTTTCGTTTCCTTATTCAAATTACAGTTTAACACTTGAAATAATTTTAAGCTAAACAGTTATTAAAGGTCTATTATAGGAATTAATGCCAAAAATTCCACGAAACTGTGAATAAAATTGTAAATGTAAAGTACTTGTTTAAAACACCATCGCTTTTGCATGAAACTTGCAGTAAATATTAATTGAAGTGACAATTTCTGTTTTGCCAGGATATGAAATCAATAACAAAATAATATTTTGTGTATTTCAAAATGGGTTAAAATCATAAATAATGGAAAGTCTACCAATTTTTAATAATAATATTATTATTACCATGCTTTTTGTAAATTCTCATTTGATAAAATAGCTTAATAATAATATTTTTTCCCGCTTGTGAAGTAACAGGGAATATTTTTACTTTGCAGCTGAGCTAACAGCCTTTCATTCATTCAGAGCTAATTATTAGTTTCAACTGAAAGTGCTTATAGAATTAAGGTTTTTAAGCTGAAAAGAGTACTTGTTAACATGCCCACCACACTTATTTGCCATAAGTGACAAATGTAATCTCCTAATCTGTAATGTGCATATTGTTTTATGTGTATAGATGTTCACAAGTTATTAGGTGAAACTGTTATTAATATGTAGTATAATTTGTTGATCGTAATAAAAATGAGTTTATGTATTGGTTTAGCAACTAAGTGATTGCTCATTTTAAATGAGAAGAAAAATTCAAAATTTGTACTTGAAAATATAACTTTATTAAATTATGTATTGTCTGTTTTTGTCGATGATCTTTTGCCATCTGTGTCATAATTCCATATTCATAAAAGTTCTGATTTTTGTCAGCAAAAAAATGAATTAAATTGGATTTTAAATTATTTAAGAAGTTATGCATGGAACAAAATAAATGGCGACAGGAAGGCGCAAGTTCAAGGCTATATAATGGGTCTGACAGCACAACCCAACATAGCTTCTATAATTTTTAGCGAGTGACCAAAGATGGGTGAGGCTTTGTATTATCATTTTGGAAAATAACACCCTTACGATTTGTTAATTCTGGCCATTCGGACGGGGTTTCGATTCCAGGCGAATGGGTTGGCTACATATGCGTATGCGTGGTTTTTCCCATGTGTAACGTGTATACGAGCCAGTTTCCCTTAAAACCTCCTCCACGAAGCCATCCCTTCCCTAGAGCATATACCCTTCGCAATAATTAAAATAAACCAAAGTCAATTTTGGCCACTTTTCTTGAACTGCATTGCTCAATTTGGATAGTTGTTGAACGTAGACGTTTAAATTAACTGTTTTGATTTCTTCGTAAAAGTCCTTTATAATCTCACCAAACTGACAGCATAACTTTGTTTTGTTTTGTGAATCTTTGCTTTTCATGTTATCTGGGCTGGTTCACTCTGCTTCACGTACGAACTTTTTCGATTAACGTTGTTATAAAATATCCACTTTTCATCGCAGTAATCAGTCGTTTCAGAAATTTCCTTGCGTTTCATATGCGAATCTAATGCGTTTCGTTAAATAAAGTCCTTCAGCTGATGAGGGACCCATAAATCGTATTCCTTAATCCAAGCTGTTTTAATTTTGTTAATGTTTTTGGATATATTGAACTTCTCTGCAATCTCACGTGTTATATGCTATGACGATCTGAAATTTTAAAATTTCAGAAAAACCTTGCTTCGCTTATATCTAAATCAAATATGCCTATTCCAAAAGTAAGTTCTTTAGGTATAAAATTTAAATTCTTCCATAATAAAAATGTGTCACATGTGTGAAAGACTGAAATGTGTATTTCTGTAATTATTGTAATAACGATTAACTTCTAACATTTTCCTTCTTTTTAAAGGTAACTGGCGCAACATCTGTGATGCATTTCAGCGGTTACTAATAATCAGATGCCTTCGCCCTGACAGAATCACAAATTGCATTAGTAATTTCGTTGATAAAAATCTTGGAAAAGGGTAAATTTTAAACATTTTAAAATAATTATTTTTTATAAATTTTTATCACACAAATATTTACTTAAAACACAAAAATGGTTTTCAAATTTCAGAAAAAAAGCAGCTTAGTTTGGCGTAGATTTTGAATAAAACACTACTATCAATTTCGATGGTAATCATGAATAAGTCCTTCTTCTTTGCTGAATTTTAAATTTTACGTTGCCATGTTTTCCTTCCAGTTTAATATAATGGTATATTTAAGTAATTTATTACGACCATGTGTGAAATGTCAGTGAAAGAAAGTGGTGACTTCATCTTTATATGGGATTCAATATATTATCTGCGCGAAATACTAGAAGCCAAGACGAAGATGAGGCAAATTGTGCACTTGGCGTAGATGAACGGATAGGAGGAGTGCCAAATTAGTTAAAAAAATTAGTAGTACGTTTCAGGAGGGAAAATTATTTTAAGCTTTTAAATAAAAGATGCAATGAGAAGCGCAATTTTAAAATGTCATATTTGTAACAATAAAAAGAGAGCTATATCCTTGACCCTGAGTTTCATTGTAGTATCTGATCCCCCCCGACTGTGGACTTTTTATTTATTTTCTTTCATAACCATCTACTCAGTCAGTCTATCCCTTCACATTTTGAATGTGACTCTTCATAATTTAAGCGTAATAAACAACAAAATTACCTAAGTATGAATTAACTAATTTAATTTATGCAAGTAACTTACCCTTAAATATCTCTTGTGATCACAAACACAGCAGAACCGTAGCTAGGGTTGTAAGATATGATTTCGTCCTTGTCTGAATTGTTCTTTTCCTTAGTAACAAAATAAAATATTTAGAATAAAAGAAATAAAAAGCATAAACTCTGTTGCAAACAAATAGTATATGCACGCAGAAGGAAATGAACTACTATCATGAAACTTAACATATAGGAAGTCTGTAAGGAGATAAGCAAATGATTACATTCCCAGAATAGAAGATCGTTTTAAGAAGATATGACATGAAAAAATGTTACAAATCAGTAAGTAGTACAGCCACTTTTGGCAGTTATACAAGCCGAAACATATCGTGGCACCGAATCAAATAGGTCATCTATAACCCCCTGCGGAAGATCAGGCCATAACTTTGCAACTGAGCAGTTAATTCACCAACATTCTGGGACGGCTGCAGTTGCCTTCCAAGAATATTCCAAACGTGTTCTACTGGCAAGAGATCTGGTGAACTGGCAGGCCACGGAAGCATGTCAGATTCTCGAAGACATTGTTGGGAAAGTCGCGCAATATGTGAGCGAGTGTCGTCTTGCTGAAAACTGGCATCTGGGTGACTTCATAGCACAGACAGTACAATCGGCGTTAAAATGTTGTCCACGTAAATGTAAGCCGTCATAGTGCCTTGAAGGACGACTAGAGGTGATCGTGTGTGCTTCGCTTCCCACACTATCATACCTTGTGTAATCGCCTTATGCCGCTGGACAACAAATGCCGGATTAGACCACTGAACAGGCCGCCTCAATACGCATGTGTATTGGTCATCAGAACTGAGACTTAATCGGAATTCACCGCTGAAAATAACACGCCTCCAGTCGGTCACGCTCCAGCTTGCCCGAGTTCGGCAGAAATCCTAACGACGCTGTCTTTGATGTGAGGTCAGTAGTAGTCGTCTTAATGGACGTCAGCAGCATATACGCTGGTGTGCAAAACTTAAGCAACAATGTAAAAATTTAGCAGATAGCCATGAAATTGCAGAAAAGGAGGTTTGGAGATCAGTACAATGAACACGTAAGTCAGTAGAAACGTCATACGTATGCAAATATCAGGAACGAAACGTCAGAGGCGACGTGAGCGTACACAAAACGCGTGATGTCGGCGCGCGCAGCTCAACAGTAAAATAAAAGGAAGGACGGAGACGCAATTCAACATATTTGCTTCAAGTTCCAGTGAGTTAGTTCGTGAAATATGGCTAGAAGAAATCACCTGGACGTTTTCACACGTGGAAGAATGATCGGAAAGCTGGAGGAGGGCCGTACTGTCACCAGTGTAGCTGCAGAGTTCGGAATCAACAAAAGTGTCGTTTCGCGCGCTTGGAAAGCGTTCCAAACCACAGGTACAACTGTTAGAAAGGTTGGTGGAAAAGACGACATCTGCAGGAGATGACCGATATATCGTCCTGCAGGCGAAAAGAGGCCGACAGCAGTCAGCAAGCGCCATTGCTCAGCGACGGGGAAACAAGTGTCGCGGTTTACTGTGGACAGACACCTTTACAAAGGGCGCCTATTCGCCCGCCGTCCTGAACGCTGCCTCCCGTTGAAAGTTGGCCACCGACGCCACCGTTTACAGTGGTGCAGAGAGCACAACTTGACAACTGATAAATGGAGTCGTGTCCTCTTTACGGATGAGAGTCGGTTCAGTACCAGAAGCGATTCTCAACGCGTTTTGATTTGGAGAGAGGTAGGGACCCGGTTTTATCCCAGTAACATCAAGGAAAGACACCGTAACGGTGGTCCTGGAGTTCTTGTCTGGGGAGGCATTATGCTGAACGGGCGAACTGGGCTCCACGTTTTCGACAGAGGGTCTGTAACCGGGGATCGCTATTGTGAGGAGGTACTCATTCCCCATGTGCGTCTGTTCCGAGGTGCCATTGGCCCAGACTAAATTTTTATGGATGACAGTGCACGGCCACATCGGACTCTTGCTGTTGAGGAGCTACTGGAAAGTGAAGATATCACTCGAATGGATTGGCCAGCGTACTCCCCAGATTTAAATCCCATCGAACATATGTGGGATGCTTTGGGGAGACGCATTGCAGCACGCTTACATCCTCCGGAGAACACCCAACAACTCAAACAGATGCTGATTGGGGAATGGGCACTCCTACCCCAGGAAATGGTGCACCAGCTGGTTCTGAGTATGCGGAGACGGTGCGAAACAACCATTGCAGTGAGGGGAGGGCATATCCGATATTAAGGAACATCTGCTTGTTGTTCTTCCTCTTAGATAGACAATCATGAGTCACGATGCTATGCGTTCAATAAAGCTTGTTTTTGTTTGATTCCATACCGTATGCATTGTATTCCTTTTTCAGCTCCGATGCTTTCGTCATCCTTTACGTACATAATACTCTTCTTCACTTCCGCATTTCATGTCTCTCAGTTGATTTCTCGTGGAGTTATGGCAAAAAACCCTGCTGTTGCTTAAGTTTTGCACACCAGTGTACTAGAGTCGGGCAGTCGTCTCCGAATGGTTTATTTTGATACTACCGGATACCTGAAAGATGGTAAATGGCGTCGAGTCAATGATAGCGACGTTGTTGGTGCGGAAGAGGCCGTTGTTATGATTGTGTGATTCTCGCGCTCATTTGTGTTCCTGAGACTCTCTGACCCTCCGCGATGGTAGACTATCCCTTCCGTGATCCATCGTCGCCAACACCGAGCAACTGCCATATCTCTCCAAACGAATTGACGGTTGATACGCCTGTTAGACAACCTGCTTCTCTGAGGCCTACTATACATCCCTTTTCAAAGACCGACAACTGTTCTTGCTGCCGCCGGTTACGTCTCCGAAGCATCTCTAGTCACAATACCATCCATGCCAGTCGACAAATTCGTCTGAATAGCCCTACGGCACGAGCAATCATGCTTTTAAACTTTCCTAGCTGCGCATCTCATATATCCATAGTGCGCTTACCCTTGTCTCACTGGGTTAAAATTTAATTCATTTGTATGTCTGTTCCCGGATTACATTCCTGCCGAGATTCGAGATTGTGGCTCGGTTTTTTCTGGGTGCATATATTTTTTTGTGACAGTGTGTATTTTTAAACTTATTGAAGAACTAAAATAAATATTTCCAGTAATTCTAAGATAAGTGAAATTTAAAAAAAAAGTACCTTAAAAAGCTTATTTCTGTTATAAAAAGTTAATTGATATTAAAAAAAATATTTTAAAATTTTGATTCATAAATTCTTAGGTGAGTGATAGATAAAACGTGTTTAAGAATTCTCATTATAGCGAAGAAATTTTATGACTTACATTTCAGAAAGTTCCAGAAAATGCTCGTAGGAAGTCTGTTTGAAATGTAAGAACTTAGTCAATACTAAGTCACCTGCCGCCCGATAAGGTATTTCTTGCGCCTTAGCATGCCTTCGTGGTGTAATGGCCGGCATACTCGGCGCGTATTCGAGAGGTCCACGGTTCGAGTTCAGTCTAGGGCATTGCTCATTCTCCATGTATCCTGCTTCGAAATAAGCTAATGTCTCTATAGTCGCGCCCTAACTAAAGTGGTGGATATTGATTCTCCACGACCAGGATCTGGCGATTGGGTCCACTAATCCCCAGTCGTCCTTTAAAAAGAGGATTACATAAGCTATTTCTCCCGCCTTTTAACATGCCTTCGTGGTGTAATAGTCAGTACGCTCGGCGCTTATTCGAGAGGTCCGAGTCCCCGCAAGGGCATTTCTCATTTTCTCATGGCTCCTGCTTCAAAAAAAAAACTGATGACTCTACAGGCGAACCGGGATAGTGATTAACGACGCTGACTGCCGTAGCGAAGTGCCCGAACTCGAATCTCTGGGAAGGGATGGGTGTTTGTAAATGTATAATATCTGTGCCCCATAGGGGCACTCTCAATATGCGGGGAGCCGAAAGTCCTCTCGAGAGGTTGGTGGTCGGGTAAGAGAGATGGGAGGCCCTCGGGCCCGTCCCTCGAGGTGCTCTTCTTCAAAACTGGGGGCGGAACTAAGTAAAATCGTACTGACACCTGTATAGTACTCAAGGTAGTATAATGTTTTTCATTTCTAAACTACAAATTTTCTTATATATATTTTCCGTGGGTATAGAAAACTGTAATTAAACACTGCTATGATAGTTACATGTTATAAAAGTTATATTTTATTATGGAACAGTTCCATTTGTTTAGCACAAAAATGGATAAATATAGTTAACTTGCATTGTATATACGGGCCCGCGATTTTATTAAGGTGAAGAAATAGCTAGGCATGGCTCTGAGTAATAGAAAAGTTTCTTTGCAGGTTTTTAGAGACATGAAAATTTTATTTGAAATACAGCATATAATCAAATTATTGAAATATTAAAACATCAGTAACTTGAAATTGGAATGAAACGTTCTCCATTAATGAAACATTAAAAATTGATAGTATTAATCTTTCTTTATAAATGAGAAGTTCACAACCTGAAATTTTTTTATAATCTTAATTCAAAGTTTTTATAAAGTGAAGCTTCAATAGAAAATCATGATGATAAGTTTTTAAGTGTTGAATTTTTCGAATAATTCATTTTGAATATTTGCTTGAAGGAGGAAATGATAGTTTCGTTTTATAGAATACAACACTAGACCCAACTTCTATAAAGAATTCATCACTTTAAGCTAGGAAACTCTGTATCAATTAATAATTTTCGCTACTTCTTTTTCATAGTACAATTACGATCAAGTTTTGATTGCAATAAAAAGCTAAAGTTTCGTTCGTTAATCATACCTTGCTCCTAAGATTTAGCATATTGCAGACTATATTTTGTTCTCAGATTTTAAATATTTCATTCAGTTCCGCAGTTTTAACAACGTTGCAAAGATTTTCATCATAACAGAATGAAAAAGTATTTCAACAGCTAGTTTCTATAAAAGTATTAAAAATTTCTTTGAACAAATGCACGGTCTTAGATGCGCAATTGTATTAACTATGTTTTACTTCTGGAGAGCTTTTGTTTTCGATTTGGAAAAAATCCGATGTGGACACCACATGTCTTCCTTGTACGGCCTATTAAATTATACATATTTTTTGCTGCATTCCATTTAAAGTTATGTCTTCGAAGTTGGTTAGAGATACATTTCTTATTCAATTAATTCACTTCTCATTCGCAACAATACCTCGAAAATACATAAAACCTCGAAACATCATCATTAAAAATAGTCAAATACAGAAAAACAAAATACCAAATACAGTTAAAAACAGTTAAAAAAACAATTTTTACAGTTAAAATTAAAGTTTCTATCTAAAAACAAGAAATTCGGCTAGCGGGCAGGAAGACATATGTTTCAGTGCATAAGATATAAAGTTTATTTTTGGTCCCACTCGGCCAAAAAAAAAACTGAAGTTGGTGCACGAACTGACTTGAAATGTCATTATTCTGCTGAGAGTTTCAAATAAAAACAAATGGCCGCATCTTTAGGATTAGCAGCGTCATTTTTAAATTCATTATAATTTTACAAATACTGCATGCAGGTTAAATAAAGGTATGAAAAGCTTAACCAGAGCATAAGAATAACATAATTCAATCACTTTTAAAACAAAAAATGCATAATTTAACAACTTATAAGAATTTTAAAAAAAATAAGCTCACCAAGCTGGGTAACAGAATGACAATATATATATACATATCTATATTA
>KK119487.1:348690-384354 GCA_000611955.2 Stegodyphus mimosarum
TATATATATATATGTATATAGAGAGAGAGTGCCCACTACAGTCCGGTACCATCTGTTTAACTGCCGAACGACTGCAGCTGTAGTTATAAAAGTGGTGTTTAGATATAGTAAAGTGGCTACGCGCTACTAGATAAGATAACTTACAGCGCCACCTGGTGGAAAACGGCGATGTTAGCATCCCTATGTCGAAAACGGTACGAGAAAGGAAGAAAACGTGAATTATAAAGTTGTAGGGCATCGTCGATTAAGTACAAAAAGACACCTTGTGGATATCAATGCTGAAAACAGAACGTTGAAAACGCCCATCTGTTTCATCGCGATTTCCGAAACTGTAACGTCACGAAACTTGAACGAAAGTAGAAAAAGATTATCTTTCGGACGAAGCGCGAGCCCGTATTGCAGCACAGTGGTATCGCTTGTAATTCACAACCCAGAGGACTGTGGTTCAAACCCCGCGGGGTGCATCCTTGCACTGATTGTCATTACAAACAAAGTAACCAATATACAGATCGTGTACAATCGTGTCGCAAAATTCATCAGCTCAACGCAACTTGAGCTTGGTATGCAAATTTGTGCATTATGCAAATAGTGTATGAAACGTCACACCTGTTCACCTGAGACAGTTATAAAAGAGGTATCTCCTCGGGGTTGTATGTTGAAACTCATGGTCATGGAGCGATTTTGAGGAAATGATTATTGTGAGATAGTTCTACTTTACGTTGAATGTGGGCGAAAAGTACGATCGGCAACGTTTTCCTGCAGGCCCGCATCCTTCACACAAAACCATCATAAAGGTTGTAAAACGTTTCAGGGAGACAGGCTCCGTGTCTACCCGACTTCGATCCGGCAGACCAGTTAAAGTATGGTGGAAAGTACAGCCGGATGATGTCTTATCATATGCCCTCACATATCCAAACAGCAGACTAAGAGAAATAAGCGAAAACTGTGGCCTCTCAAAAAGTCACGTTTGGAAAGTCCTAAATGAATTAGGTACACATCCATACCAGCCAACACCTAATCAGATATTACTGGACGGGGATGGCGAGGGACATTTCGCATGGTGCAACTTCGTCATGAATCACATAGAGGTTCAGCCAACATTTTTAGCAGATATAGTGTGGACGGATGAGACATACGTTTCGCGGAATAAAATGTACAATAGGCAGAATATCCATTACTGGGCACTGGAAAATCCATCATGTGCTACCGACGTTCGACATCAAATACGGTTTTCGATTAGTTTGGTGGGAATCAATAGGCCCAATATTTTACCATCGTTAACGGCCGCACGATATTTGGAATTTCTGCAAGACATAATACCCAATTTTGTTGAGAACCTGCCGTTGCTTCAACTCGGGAATGGATGGTTCCAACATGATGGCGCGCCTGCGCACGAGACGTCACAAGTGAAGCGGTACCTGATGGAAAGATTCGGAGAACGAATAATCGAGTATGGTGGTTTCGAACGGTGTCCACCACGTTCACCTGACCTGACTACAATGGATGTTTTCCTGTGGCGATACTTCAAACAGCAGGTGCATGCGACCTCTCCACAAACACTGCAGGACCTTCAACGACATATTACAGATGCTTGTGCAAAAGTGTCACCAGCTATGCTAGAACGCGTGCGACATGAGTTTCTAACAAGGGTCCAGATGCGCATTTCAGCTGGCGGAGAGAAATTTGAACATCGAAAATAAAAAGGTATCTTGTATTAACTAGTTGTTTGTTTCTTTCTAAGATCGTTTCGTGACGTCACAGTATAGCAAATCGCGAACAAAAAATGCACGTTTAAAACCTTCTGTTCTTAACATTCATGTCCACAAGGTATCTTTTCGTACTAAATTGACGATGCTCTATAACTTTGTAAGTCACTTTTTCATCCTTGTCTCGTATCGTTTTCGAGATAGGGACGTTATCTCCGATATTTTCCACCAGGTGACGTTGTAAGCTATCTCATCTAGTAGCGTATAGCCACTTCACTATACGTAGACACCACATATATGACTCTAGCTGCAGCCATTCGGCAGTTAAACGGGGGGTACCTGACTTTAGCGGGCACCCTGTATATATACATAATTATAATTAAAAGGGAATATTCTTATTAAAATTCTTATATTTCAAATTAAATTACGAAAGCTAATAAAATAAAAGAATTAGAATTTGAAGTACAAATAAATTTCAATTTACAAATTCGTAAATTTTAAGTAATATTAATTTTTTTTAATGTTGCAATGTTTAAGAAATTTATTTTGGAAGTATTAAATAGTAGAAGTTAAATGGAAAAATTGCTTTACCAGCAATGGCCAATAGTAGTGGATATGATATACATAAAATGTGACAAAAATTGTTAATAAGAATTAAAGCCATATAAAGAAAATTATAAAAAGCCATATAAAAGCCATATAAAATAAATTGGCTCTGAGTTAGTAAAAGCTTAGAAGCCAGGAAAAGAATATTAAAAATTATATAATTTGGACTATTTACATATGTACAGTATTTACATATGTAAATCTTCCAATCTAAGGCATCCAACTTTACCCTCCTTTATACAGGTTTCGGATATAGCCTTCATGTATCTTACACTGGTGTGCAAAAATTAAGGACGAGACGGTTTTTTCAATATAACTTTGTACAAAAGCTTTCCAAATAAACACATTTAATACCGTAAGATCCCCAATACGTAAGAACATGAGTAATGTAAGCAACATTTACTAAAAGAGAAATCAGAGGGATAAAAAGAAGCTTTATTGAAAAAGTAGCATGGAGCGCAATGCGACTGAAGGCCGAAACATCCCTGTGATGGGTGTCCAGCAAGAAACATCCGGTCTTTAATAGGGGATATGATCTCCCCTGACTGCTAGGCAGGTTTCACATCATTTGTGCATGCTGGATATATGGTTGTTAATGAGCTGTTGAAACACTGCTGCTCGTTCCTCTTGTAGCACCAATCTCAGTTTCGGAATCGTTACTGGCGATAAGTTACGTGCTGCCACGGGTCTCCCTAGTAAGTTCCGTACATGCTTGACGGGATTTAGATCCAGAGACCTTGCCGACCAATCCATGTGTTCAATATCTTCACTCTCCAACAGCTCTTCGACAGTAACTGTGCGATGAGGTGGAGCGTTGTCGTCCATGAAGAGGAACTGAGGACCCATAGCCCTTGTGAAAAGACGCATGTAAGGAAGAAGAACCTCGTTACAATAGCAGTCCCAGGTGACGAACCTCCTTGGGAGATATGAAGGTCGGTCCGGCTACCAAGCATTATGTCTGCTCGAACGAGAACTCCGCGACCTCCAAAACAGTCCCTTTTGATGATGTTGAAGGGGTTATTGCGTGTTCCCCGCTCTGTCCAGATGTGTATGTGTCTAGAATCGCAACTCAGACTAAATCTGCTCTCATCTGTAAAGAGTACTCGTCCCCATTCATTGTCTCTCCAATTCCGGTGTTCCCGGCACCACAGAGAACGCCTTCTCCGATGGGCAGGCGTTAGAGGTACACACCGTACAGGGCGTCGTGCAAACAGACCACCACCGTGCAGTCTTCTGGCCACGGTAAAACGCGATATCGGTCGTCCAGTCGCCTGTGTCGTGTGTCTAGCGATTTCTCCCGCTGTCTGCCGCCTGTTTCTTCTGGCCTGTAAGGCAATATACCGGTCATCTGCGGGTGTGGTTCCTCGTGGACGACCACTACTAAACCCCCGGATAGCTGTTCCTGTAGTTTGAAATTGTCTCCAAAGTCGTGAAACGATGCTGTGAGCAATTCCGAACTCTGCAGCCACACTTGTCACACTGTGACCTTCCTCCAACTTCCCAATGATTCGACCTCGGGTAAAAGCATCCAGATGTCGTCTAACAGATTGATTATTCGCCATTTCTCGCTGAGGCAGCAACTCGGTGGGATTTTAACTGCTATACGGCGTGCAATCTCTTTGCCAGAAATACTGATCTTACACCGACAACATGCTTTATACTACTCAGACACTCCCCCATTACGTCTACCTGCATATCTGCACATGTGCTACCGTACATCACCTTACTTAATCTCCTGATTGGTCTTCTGTCCTCTCTGCCTTTTCGTTCAGCTGATATGCTAATTTTTCGACTTCGTCCTTAATTTTTGCACACCAGTGTATACTGAAAGATTAAAATTAAAATTAATGCCTGCCTTTTTGAGATAAAGGTCATTACAATACTTCCTTGACTTCGTACAAAGAAATAAAAAGATGTGCAGCTTATTCACATTTGTTGATAGATTTCATATCAAAATTGTCAAACGGCAATTTATATGAAAAGGTTTTTTAATATGCTTTGTTTTACGTGTATTTCTCGGCCCGAAGGGATATGGCAACAAAGAAACGAAATCTTGTTATGAATTTCTGTTTGACAGTTTTGATTTAAAAATCGATCATTGTTGGTAGATCCATAATCACTGTTAACAGCACATTCATAACTTTTGGAAAAATTTAATTGTGTTTGAGATTTTGAACAAATTTCATTCGTAAAATTATTTTCTTATCTATCCTTTGGTGCAAAATGTGAAATTCTAAGATGATTAATTTCATTGTTAGCTGTAACATATATTAAAATTCCATCCGAATCACTTTAATATTATACTAAATAACAAAATGTCTACATCAAATTCTGGGAAATTATTTTTTACTTTCAGATTTTTAGTATACCCTGGCATGGATTTAAGTGAAATTGTTAAAGAATCTACATCAAATAAGCCCCTAGTGGTGTTTACTCTATCATCATACATAGTGAGTTTAAAACATTTAACAGACAATCTTTTTATTATTAATTATCGTAATTAATAATTATTATTTAATGCAATATGTCTATGTTATTGTATTGTAGGAACCTGAACAAATAATTCAGAACCTTGCTGAAACATGTGGAATGGCAGATCGTTATAGAGCCATTTCTCTAGGTCAAGGGCAAGAAGTTGTAGCGTCACAACTTATAGTTGATGCCGCTAAACTGGTAAATTTCTACTGCTCATGTAACATTAATCTTTCGCTAGAAATGAAGAAAACATAAAATCTGTGCACAGTTCATAATAAGAATATTCTGTATAACTTCTATGTCAAATAACGTGCAGAGCCATTCAAGAAAGAAAAACAAGGCAAAATTTATATCCATCTTGAAGAGTTGAAACATAATTAGTAGCTCAGGAGAAACAAAGAATCAAAAGTTATAAGTATTGGAACTAGCACATTTGATAAATATACAAAATATCTTTGTGACAGTTTTATTGCTGTTGAATCAAGAAACTAAGTTCATGCCTGATTATAGAACTGAATGCCTTCGTTTTCAATAATATATTTCATAATTTGTTCAAGTGCAAACTCACGCTTTGTATTGAAGAATAAATTTTTTGCTGGAAGTTTTGTTGCAAATCCTGGCAGATGCTTTGCTCTAATAATTAGATAATAACGGATATTGCCATATGTAATGTTTGGCATCTGCTAAATATGCTGGTGTGATTCACATCTCACAATTCTTCTTAAGAATAGCTGAAAATAAGATGGCCACTTACCATGATTTATTGCTAATTGTGCTAGAGAAAAAAATTGTTTTTATTCTTTTTGGGGATATTTGTAAGAAAACTTCGTGAGTAATTTTTCATATGTTCTGAAGTTTCTTTTTGATTCTTTGGGTATACTAGAACTAAATGTTCTTCAACTTTTATACTGCGTGAGAAGGATCTAGATTTAGATCTAGCTCTTTTTTGTGCTGGTTTTGCTGGCTTTTCGGCATACGTCTCTTTCTTATTCATCTGAAGTATACTTACAAATTTCTCTTCTACTTTATAAAAAAAGTTCTGCTTGCCTTCTAGGTTAGCCAATTCGTAGACATTGTTCAGTCATTAAACTGAGAAGATAAATGAACATGTGACATATTTTGATGGCACAGTCTTCAGAAATACAGCATTTAAATAAGCATTTAAATCATTCATTCATTTGTTTGCTTGCAAAAGGAAGTTTTTAGAGGTATTAATCTAAGTTTTTTCGCTGTTTGAGATAGAAAATTTTTATTCATTTAATTACCAATTAATTATTAAATTAAAATGAGGAATATGAAGGGCTATTGGAAAATTAAAGTTAGTAGTTTTCTTTCGTATTCAATACACACACACACACACACATATATATATATATATATACTTATATACACTGCTATGCGCAATAATATATATATATACTGCTATGCGCAATCAAATTATGTGTAATATTTAACTATTTTTATAGGCTAGAAAGAAATTAAATTAGTAACAAGTAACAAAGAAGTAAGAAAGAAATTAAACAAGTAGTTTGTTTATTATGGCTGTTAAAAATAATTTTTAATAACCTGTGCCCTTTCTTCACAGCTCTTAGCTTCGTGTGATTTGTTGGGGATACACATTCTTAAATTCATTCATTCTTAAATCTTTAAATCAAAGTGGAACAATTAATATAAAATTGTTTATCTATTTATTTCAATTAGTAACTGCATTTGATAAATGTAAAATAATTAACATATTCCTGTTTATTCTAATTCTGTGTGTAGTAAACAAATAAAACTTTATAAGGTATTTCTCCCGCATTCTTCGCATGCTTTCGTGGTGTAGTGGTCTGCATGCTCGACGCGTAACCGAGAGGTCCGTGGTTCGATTCTCGGCGAAGACGTTGCTAATTTTTCATCTCACCTGATTCCAAAATATCCTAATATCTCTACACTGGCGCCCGAACTAAAAAGGTGGTGGATAATGATTGTCCACCACCGCGATTTGGCTATTGGTTCCCCAAAACCGCAGTCGCCCTTTAAAAGGGGGAGTATATAAGGTATTCTTCCAGCCTTCTTCGCATGCCTTCGTGGTGTAGTGGTCTGCATGCTCGACGCGTAACCGAGAGGTCCGTGGTTCGATTCCCGGAGAAGGCGTTGCTAATTTTTCATCTCACATGATTCCAAAATATCCTAATGTCTGTACAACTTAAATGTAAAAACTTAATAATTCAAACTTAGCGTTTTTGTTTTCACCTTATAAGGTATTCTTCCGCCTTCTTAGCATGTCTTCGTGGTGTATTCGCGCTCTACGCGTATTCCAGAGGTCCGAGGTTAGACTCCCGGCTAAGACATTGCTCAATTTTCACATCTCCTGCTTTCAAAATGTCTCTACACTGGCCCCCGAACTGAAAAAGATGGTAGATGAGGATTCTCCGCCACCAGGATTTGGCGATTTGGTACCCTTATCCCCAGTCGCCCTATAAAAGTGGAAATAGATAAGATATTCTCCCGCCTTCTTCGCATGCCTTCGTGGTGTAGCGGTCAGCTCGTATTCAAGGGGTCCGTGGTTTGAGTCCAGGCGATTGCATTGCTAATGTTTCACATCTCCTGTTTTAAAAAAAATCCTAATGACTCTATACTACGTTACTAATAATACTACGTTTATGTAAATGAGTGTAGGTTTTAAATTATAAATTATGATCGCGTCTATTTTAAATATTCATAACAAGTGCAGCATTTAAAATTTATTCTGTTTTACTGCTTAAAGATTTTTACTTATTATTACTTGATATAATTTATTTTTTTATTGTTTTGTATAATTTAATACTATTAATCTCATTCAATTTTTTTTCTGAATTAGGGATTCTGGGCATTCTTATCAAACTGCCACCTTTTAATTGATTGGTTTCCAGCTTTGGAAAAAATAGTGAACAAGATAGTTGCCCTTAAAATTCATCCTAATTTCCGACTCTGGCTTGGTTTGCATCCTTCTAGCACTTTTCCAACCTCGGTACTGCAGAATAGTATGATTATAACACTTGAATCACCTAAGGTATGAAAATTAACTTACTTGGTTTATTTTTTAAGTGTTAAATATTTTTATACCATCTAAGCAAAATATTAAAGCCATGTGTAATTTCTTTTTCAGCAATGACGTATTTTCTGTTTTCATTGCAAATGAAAAAAATACTAATATTATTGCCCTAAAGGAATAGGAAAATAATATTTGTAATTATTTCTCGAACTTAAATTATAAATGCTCAAATGTTTGGCGAAATTTAAGAGCCCTTGCCATAAAAGCTTTTTTCAGTCATGCTGTAAAAACCACTATTTAAATTTTTTCACATTGTGACATGTCGAACGATTCCATTTCTGCTGTATAAAGAAGTGTTTCATCTTATAAGGTAAACATTATCGCCCTGTATTATATTTAAAGAAATTAAATGAGGAAGAATCTGCATAAATGTATGTGTTTCTCGCATTGTGATAAAACAAAGGTACCTAGAGCCATCAAATTTTGATAATCCTTCTGTTAATATGGGCATCTGGAAGCCCAAATTTACACATGTTATGCACTAGTGATCTAGCAATCGTAGCACAATTAAAAGATGCTATTCGCTGCGAAGTAACTGCCATGGACCTAAATATTGTTCAACGTATCGTTGACAAATGTGATCATAAGCTTTCAGAATGGGATTTTCTTAGGTGAAGGATACATACGCAAAGTTATGATTTCCTTTTCCCCGTCGATTAAAAAAATCATAATTTAGGCGATGTATGGTGATGCAAACCACATCATCCTACGACAGCTGGTTCATTTCATATGACCATGTAAAGCATCTAGTTACTTTTGATGCATCTTCATCATGTTTTGAAAACATTTGTTGCTAGCTGAAAAGAGCGATGCTTTCGTTTTCAAACTAAAATGCTTAAGTTCTTTACAGTTTGATAAGCGCATTTAACAATTCAAGCTATAGTTCTCTGATTTTAGGGATTCACCAAAAAGAAAATCTCTGAATGGGACGAAATTGCGTATGCCCATTCCTTAGGATAGAATATGCAAATGATTAGCTTCCGATGGCCAGTAACTGAACAGCTGGATGTTCAGCGTACTGCAAGTGAACACCCGGATGCTGCATAAAATATCGGAAATTCCAAAACTAACGTATACCTACCACGCGAATTGTGGTTCCGTCTACCTACAAGGACTGTACCAAAACTTAGCAGAAGGGTTCACAAAGAGTATGAGCAAATGTCACTATTTTAGAGAGAACATACAATTGGACCAAAGTAAATAGGGTGCTCAAATATCACGATTGCTAGACATTTGGCTCAGACCTATGCTACTATTCAATGCTGTTGGCAGGAATGGGTGAACCATGGTTGTAGAAAGCGTCAAAAAGGTAGCTGTCAACCGAAAACGAAGACAGAACGCTAGAAGAGGGTGATCATCCGATCGGCTCGCATAGTCCCTGATGCGTTCTTACCAGCGATCCTTTATGTAACCTGGATAACAGTGGCTGCAGTTATCATAGACAGGTAACTCAGCGAACGCCTGAGGTCATTGCTCCAATTTTCCCTCACGTTTGAACACCACGTGGCACGTTTGCTGTGCCCGGGCGTATTTGATCTGTTCTCACCTTCAGTAGAATTATTTCTAGTAATGAGCCCCAGTTCATACTGAGTCTGATGACCAGCGAAGACATGTTTGGTGACGTTTAGGACAGCGACAGTATTACTGATTTGACTATCCTCCGCTACATATCCTGGCAACCAGTAGTCACGGTATGGGGTGCCATTTCATTTGACTGTTGAACCCCTTTGGTTATCATACATGATATCCTTACAACACGGGGGTACTTCATGTAGTTTGGTACTTAATGCAATTTTTGAGTTCGAATATTCAGCTTGGGATTGCCGCCTAGGCGGACAACACAGAACGGCATCTGAGGGATATTACCAGACAACCAAAACAACACGGCGGTACGTCGACGAGATTCCAAGTCGCCCATAGTGTTACCCTTTCCTGTAGAGACGCATGGTCTTACATTTGAACATTATAATGCTCTGCGGTACATGCGGATCTTTCTAATGCTTGTCTTTACGCTTTTCCAAAACTTCCCTGGCCCGTGCGATTGCCTTTGCCTGATCTCTCCCCAGCAGAGCACATTTAGGCTCTGATGAGCAGGCGTCTCCGACCATCCCTGGATCGCATTTATCTAACATACCAGTTGCAACGTGTATAACAAGCCATTTCGGAGGAGGATATCCGCTTACTTTACGAATCAGTGGCGAGTCGGATAACAGCTTGCATCAGGGCCAGACAACGCGTTGTTGATTTTTTTCCTCTTGTAGCTGTATTTCCTGAATAAAACATTCCATTCCTATGATACTGTTAGCGTCTAGTTTTCAATATATCATATACATCACAGCTATAGATTTTCGTCCCATTCAGATAAATCCTTCTTGGTACTTTGAATGTTTTGTTATAGAGCGTATTAACTATTAAAACGATATAAATATGAGAAATACTCCCAAAAAATCTTAGAAAAGCTCCTTAAATTTGCGACATTCTCCGCGAAAATTTGCACCCAGATCAAGTCACTTCTTTAATTCATCGCGATTTTCCAGATAAACGGACTATCATTTTTCTGTAAGTATTTCTATGTACCTTCTGCAGGTTCCTGCCCTTAATCTTCTTCAACGTGCGCTGGAGAGCTACGCATTTCGCATTATTCGTGACTCAGTGACATGCGTCTACTCTGAAATTTACATAATTTTTGGGCCATTCCTTCTTGGTGTATTTTCAATGTCAAGTAGTGTATCTCTCTCCGTAATCTTATAAAAATGAATATGTAATTTTTGTTTCAATTTTCTGTATAATGCCGCAGTGTTTAAATATGCAAAAATTCCTTTAATCCTTTTTCAAGCATAACAATACTTTTAATTAATTCAAAAATTTTATGTTAATATATTTCAAATTAAAAACAAATGTCATATATTGCTGATTGCTTTTCGATAATAATATTTTATATTGCGGTACATAAATATGATGAATGAAGCATAAAATAACAGCATTAAAACAGTATGTTTTATGTTAATTTTATGCTGTCATGTTGAATAAGAGTAAACATTCTTCAATACTTAGCTAAAATAAATCAAAGGCAATCGAGAAGTTAAAACTATTCATTCTGCACCAAATATTTTAATACAGAATGTATAAATGGTACATGTTTTGCTATGCATAGCATAAATACAAGCCCATATTTCGCAGAAAGTCTTCCCTGAAAACATTTTTTCCGAGGCAGTCCCCAGCTATTAATGTTTAAGCCAAGTCTCTAAAGCTGTTAATTTTTAAATCAAGTCTTCAAAGCTGTTAATGGTTAAATCAAGTCTAACTTTTTCTTTTTAATTTTCATACTGTTTTCTTATTAATGAATTTCTAATTTTTTTCTATTAATTAATCAGTTTTCTCCAATTTTTTCTCACTAATTAATTTTTATATATGTGAAAACGTTATGAAAATTAATTTTTGTACTGTATTTTATCATTGAAATACACTGATGGTCAAAAAATGAGGAACGAACGCTAAAAGAAAAGATACAAATGTAAAAAGGGGAATTAAAACGTACAATTTGCATATGAGGTAGAAGTTGCATCTCCGAATGCAAACAAACAACCAAAATGAGCATAAAACGCAATCCCGCTATTACTCCACAACGTCTTAAAAAACGACATACGGGACCTATGCGTCATTTCGCAAAAAGCGATAGTTCCGTGTAATCCGAGATAACCAAAGCATAAAGCATGATACGAAGACAGCACTAGCACATTGAAATGCTTTGGAGGGCTGTCGGACTGTTACAAGCTGGCCCAAGACAATTCGTTCGCTGTGCATTATAGGGTCATTAATAGGCTGTGGAATCGTTACCAAAGGGATCAAAACCTTTGTAGAAACGAGGGTTTAGATACCATAGGATTATCACAAAAGCAGACGATCGCTTCCTGTTGATCCTATGTGCAAGACGCAGTAAATCACTAACAGCAGGACAGTTGGCGTCGCATCTCCTCTGCTGCCGGACGGCCCATTTCTCTCCACACTGTGTCGCGGCGACTACAAAAAAGTGGATAATACTCCCGACGACATGTGGTTTGTGTTCCTTTGTCATCATCGCATGTCAGAGCGCACTTGAAGCCGTGAACATCGCAGTTGGACATCAGAGCAATGGGGCTACATACTGTTTGCGGATGAATCTCGATTTAATATCCACAACGATTCCCGAAGGGCAATGCTAAGGTAAGAACCAGAGACATGCTATCGGGCGCCAAACATCGTCGAAAGAAACCATTACAAAGGATGAGGCATTCTTGTATGGGCTGGTGTATAGCAACAAAAGGCTGCACAGACCTCTACGAGATTCTTGGTGGTTCCATCGCAACCGTTGTAGATAGCGATGAAATTCTGCACCCACTTCTACGTCCCTTTATCGCTGCAGTGGGATTCGACGCGATATTTATGGATGATAAAGTCCACTCGCATAGAGCTTGACTGGTGCGGAGTTATACGGAGAGTGAAACCATTCCCATCTGCCGTGGACTGCTAGATCGGCGGACCTGAATCCCGTACAGCATGGTCTGACTTGTTGGAACGACAGATAACAGGTCGTAGGTGCCGCCAGGCACCCTTCACGTCTTCGACATACACTACTATGGGAATAGGGGCTACTGCTACAACAAGCGCTCAGCGACACTATTGCCAGCTTGCCTCGCCGTTGTCAAGCATGCATTTAAGCGAGAGAGTATCATATCCGTTATTTAACATGTTGCTTCCCTTTCACATTTTGTCAACCCATTTGATCTTCAGTAATATGATGGTCGTAATGCATGTGTTTATGTCTGTCTTTCCTTATTATTTGCTATGTGATCTAGGTAATGCCATACGTATGCCAATTTCACTACATATTCATTAAATAGTTTTTGTTTTATTCCATGTTTTGCCTTGATTGCTCATTTTTTTAGTAGAAGTGAAAATAGACCATAAATTTATTTAAAAGTAGTAATTAATAATAAAAATAAATTAATTAAACTTATTATAAAATTAAATGCATATCTCCTAAATCTAAATAAATATTGTAATTTTAATTAATGGTAAATTATTT
Organism: Stegodyphus mimosarum; assembly: GCA_000611955.2. Lineage (NCBI taxonomy): Eukaryota > Metazoa > Arthropoda > Arachnida > Araneae > Eresidae > Stegodyphus > Stegodyphus mimosarum. The sequence goes on from KK119487.1 coordinate 361,619, forward strand.
TTTTAATTTATTAAATCATTTTTTTTTATTTTCTCTCTTTTCTTTGCCGCATTCTTTTTAAAATAAAATTTTTAAAAAAATTTTATGTACTTGCTTTGAAAGCATAGGCTGCTATTCAAGCAGTGATAAAAATCTGTTCATTACAGGGAATTAAAGCAAATATGCTGAAATTGTATGATTCAGTTAAAAATGAAGGTGAGATTGAATCCAATGGTAATATGGGGAAATACAAAAGTCTGCTATTTACATTATCATTTTTTCATTCGGTTCTTCTTGAAAGGAACAGATTTCAGCATCTTGGATGGAATAATACATATATGTTCACAGAGGCTGATTTTCAGGTATTGTGAAATATTAATTTTATAAACATTTAGTACTAGCTTTTTAGGTCTATCGCTCTGAATGTAAGTTCATTTTAATTATAATTATTTGTTTTAATAGTTGATATATAAAGACACATTTCTAACCGCAACATGATTTACGGCATGAGAATTTTTTTGGTAACGGAAAACGTATTGTTCAATTCTTAAAATTGATGAAAAACAAGTCAAACGTTTTTGGCCATTTTTGGTCTTATTTGGAAAATTATTTAAGTAATTCATCATGCTTTTAATCTCTCTTCTTTATATTATAATCACCCATATGGTGTAATGATTAATAAAACTGGCTGCTGTACCTATAAACCTGGGTTCAAATCCCAGAGAAGACATGGAGATTTGTAAGTGGCAAGGAGGTCATTCAAATTACACGGAGAGCCAAAAGTCCTGTTGAGTTGTTGGCAGTAGGGCAAGAGATTGGAGACCCTAAGACCACTTGCAGGGCATTCGATCAAAATTAAGGCGGAGCTGAACATGGCCCTGTGATACCTAATGTAGCTTCAGAAATGCAAAGGCTCAAGCCTTGTTTCAACTTGTACTAGTAAGATTTTCACAAGCAATACAAATACTGTGTAGAGTTTGTTTAATTCTTTTAAAAATTTGTGTATGTTTCTTTCATTTTTCTATTTTACACTTTTTTAAAAGATATTATAGTACTATTTTATTTCCTGTTTTTATTCGATACTTTTTTATTATTCGTACCCCCAGCAAAAAGTCGCTGATTGGTTGACAAAATTGAAGAGCATTTGCAAATCATTGGCGACTAATTTTTCACCAAGTTAATGCGCGAAAAACATTCTCAAAACAGCGGCGCATTAAGAATTCCACTAATGGAGCAATCAATAAAATTGAAAAGCAAGAAACAGCGAAAATAAAACACTAACCCTTTTCGAGAAAACCTTCTTTTCTTTGTGCTGTTTTTCTCCGCATGGGAACAGCGATCTGTTTTTGCTTTAAAAAAATCAGAGATTTCCATAAACTCGGCATCATACAGCATCGGCATTGCACACTGACCAAAATAGGTATGTGCTGTGTGCATACCTGGGTTGCGACATACATGCTTTTAAGCGGCATCATGGGTTGCCACATAACTATTTTGACGGCATGCTACTTTGCCTCATGAATATTTTCCGTGACTTTTCGATACGGCTGCGGATAGTTAAAAAGTACCTTTTGTTCTACTTTAAATATTAAGAAGATTAATTTTTTAACTATCTTCATTTTCGTCCGTATTCTTTTTTTCTTTCTGGCGCATGATGTAATCATGTACGTCATTAAAGTTTTAATTATATTTTGTTTTCATATAGCAACAGTTACTCTTTATTTCCTAAACAAGAATTGGTAAAAAATAAAAAACAAAAAAGAAAATTTGCAGGAATTGTAACAACAAAAGAAGAATGAACTAGAATTTTTATCGTTTCCCTGCTTTTTTATTATCATTATATACAGATATTTTTACGGATCTAAAATTTTAATATTGCTACGAATTTTCTATTTAGATAGGTAATTTTAGTAGAATTATAATTAAAATTTAGTATTTTATTGTGCAGTGCAGCGGGAGACATATTTTAAGAGAAATCTATGCCGGAGAAGTAAAAATGCAGGGACATGTGCATTTAACATTGAGTAAATGGGTATCTTGGTAATTTGTATTAAAATTGAATAAATGTAATTGACCACTATGTTAGCTGTAATCGTAATTCCACAGTTTTTTCGCTTTCCAGAAAGCTCGAGAAGCAGAAAATACTAAAAATATCTCGCGACTGGTTGGAAGCTATAAAAGCCGGAGACAGACATCTGAGTTCAGTTGGTTAGTTACCGGTTGCCGAGATATTTCTAGTACTGTCGGCTTCTCGAAATTACTGGAAAGCAATGCAAGGGTGGAATTACGGTTACAGTTAACATAGTGGTCAATTACATTTATTTAATTTCAATACATATTACAGTGATACAAGGGCCGGACCAAAATGTCGGCAAATGGTCTTGCCAAATTACCGAGATACCCATTTACTCAATGTTAAATGTACTTGCCCCTGTATTCTTACTTTTTTGGCATAGCTTTCTCTTAAAATTTCTTTGCCGTTACATTACACTGAAAAGTATAATAATTTCATATATAACTGCACCAAAATCATCCATCTGTGTACAAAATTTGTAACAATATATTGTTATGTGCGTATGGGTCCATAAAGGAGTGAATGCACACAGTGCCGATGATAGTTTGATAAAATTTGTTTTCCCAAAACAAATACTTTTCAGTTCTGGAACTTTTCACAGCTCTATTTGTAAGGCAGATCACAGAGCACAGTTAGTAGTAATACATCAAACTCCTAAGAACATTAAACACAACGCAATGCAAAGCGCATCTAAAAGGGAAAGCTCGCACTGTGATCTCTCAATACTCCGGGCTTTGTACTAAACAACTGAGAACTGATACTCTCTCCGTTCTTACATAGTTTTCTCCCGTTTGTCGAGAAATTTCCTGTAACTTCGATTTCTTGAAATATCTGGAAATTGTATACAGTCATAGTTTCATATATACAATTACAGTTCCTTAAGAATCAGACGAATTACTGTTACACAGGAGTCGGGACAGAATGTCGCCGAATGATCGCCACTTCGGAGGATTTAGGTAAATTCTCGCCAAATTTAAAGACAAAAATGAGTCGCCTTAACGAGATAGCTATTTACCTCAATGTTAAATGTACCTATCCCTGTAATCTTATTTTCCCCTTGGAACTTCGCTCTGCTGAGGTATTTTCTGTTAAATTATACAACAGATACTACGATTTTGCATATAATTTCGCTAAAATTATTTACATATACACAAAATTCATAATGTTGCTCCCTACCAAGGAATACACGTCCTAGACACTACAATCCCTGAACAGGAAGCCAAACTTCTAACTAAGGAAAAATCAATGCAGCACTTAAATAATAACTTCTATAGATAATAACACAAAATAAACACTAAATCAATAACTAAATGCATAAATTTACATACTTATATACCCATAGGGCCATATAGTCTTACTATACTATTTAGATTATATACGCTATGGGAATTACGTACTACTTTGGCTATAGTAAGTGGCTAACCTGTCGAAATGAGCGACTTTATTGGGGACATACGTATCCAAACTACGACGCCGTTCAATCTGTTTAGGACTGTTTAAGTACCGTTCTCGGTATCTAGGTATGGCATATATATCATAACAAAGTGTATCATATTTAGATTAAAAAAGAATTCTTAACTTCAGTAGAAAGATATCATTGTTTTCTGAAACACTCACATAAAAATGCAGTTTGATTTCAGCAAGATGTGTTCCATATGTTGACAAAAAAGAAGCTTTCAATCAAGAATAGCTACAAATATTTATATATTTTTAAGTTATTTCTGTGGTTAGTTCCATTATTTGTGTGGATTAGGATGATTAATTTTTTGGTTTAATTTTCTATTCTAAAAAGTATGACATTGCATTAGTTGATTTTAATTTTCCAGAACTTCAGAACCAGGATATTTTATATTTATGGCATCATGATATGTCAAGGAAGAAAGATACATTTATCGATTTTGTATTTATTACTGTATTGTCTGTCAGTATTCAGAAATGCAGTATTAATATTCCTGTTAAGGTAGACGGATAATTAATGAAGATATTAAAGAGGAGGTGATACGGTAATGAATCTATGCACACCTCCTTGGATCAATTACTTATCTGACATTTTCTATTTAGTATGTGAAAATTTTCTACGTGTTATTTTATGTTCTGTCGGTTATATTTTAGGGAATTATTTTAGTAAAGGCATTAAACAACCGTTAAGCTTGAAATGTTTTCCACTGTTAAACTGGAAGATCAAATTCTCAAGAAAAGTATTGTCTGTTCTTTATTAAAAGGGCTTATGGAAATTTAAAAAATCGTCATTTAATTTTACTGAAATATGTGTTGTGCATTTTGTTTAAGGCGGAAAAAAATTCACTTCATTGTTTTTTAATTCTTTGTTCGAAAAGTAAAATTTGTTGACCTTCGTTATGATATGCATGTATTGGACCTACGGAAAAGTCATAAGCCAATTATCTGAATTTTCCAATTATCTGGGTGGGCTGAGTTGCAGATAATTGTAGTTTTACTCTATTATAAGGTATTTCTTCCACCTTCTTAGCATGCCTTCGTGGTGTAGTCGTCAGCATGCTCGGCGCGTATTACAGAGGTCCGTGGTTCGAGTCCCGGCGAGGGCATTGATCATTTTCCCCGTCTCTTGCATCAAAAATTCTAATGACTCTACAAGTGGCGCCCTAACTAAAAAAAAAAAAAAAGCGCTGGATGATGATTCTCCATCACCAAGATTTGGCGATTGAGTCCCCTAATCCCCAGACACCCTTTAAAAGGGGATGTATATAAGGTATTTTTCCCGCCTTCTTGGGGTAGTGGTCAGCAAGCTCAGCGAGTATTCGAGAGGTCCATGCTTCACTTCCTGGCGAGGGCATTGCTCATTTTTCATCCTTCCTGCTTCAAAAAAAAGTGCTAATGGCTCTACACTATTAGAAAGATTAAAAACACGTCAATTTGTTATTTTATACTGAATGTATCTTGGTAGGTAAGGTAATATGTTAAATAGGCAATTTTTTATGGTGTATGTTCAAATCTTCAAGTAATGTGTGCATTCTGAAATATTTTTATGAGAAACAATGTATGAATATTATCCCTAAAGAAATTTTAAGTTAATGCTCTGATCTTCAAGTAACGTTTGTGTAAAATGAAAGCTCTTGAAAAATTAGCCATACTTTTTTAAGTCTGATTACCTAAAATTTCATCTTTTGGTATTTTGTGGTTTTTAAATATACAATGCTCAGATTATAACCAAATGTTTTGTTTACTTCCATTATCATTAGTTCACCTTTGCTATTAATTTGTTGTAAAACAGTATGCAATATAAATTTACTTTTTTATCTTAAACGTTTAAATTAAATTTTTTAACTTATTTGCAGATGGCTAAAATGTTATTCGAAACATATTTGAATGATTATAAAGACACATCATGGGATGCATTAAAAGATGCAATTGAAATTACTTATGGTGGTCATTTAACAGATGCTAGAGATAAGATTCTTTTGACAACATACTATGAGCAGTACTTTTGTGACGAGGTTTGTGCTAATATAAAGTTTCCGTAAGTATTTAATTTTATTAATCAGCATTTATACTTAAATAAATTTATCCATTCACAGTAATTCTTAAATAAAAAAACGGACTTTTGACTAAATATTGATAGAGTATTTTTTGGGAGAAAAAGCCTATACTTAAAACACTTTTTGACACAATGATGGAGGTATACTGTAAAAAAACATAGGGTCTAAATTCTCGCATACTTTTAAGTCATGAAATAATAATAATAATAATAATAATAAATAGTTCAAAAGTCCAATATTACATAAAATAAATTAATCAGTACATTTAATGATTTTTAGTAATGTTTTTGAGTATGCTAGAAAACAATTTCCTTGGTGAAGAAACATCGTACGAAATTTGCAGATGTACCGCCTGTCTCCTCTTCTTCTGTTTGTAACGTATACATGGCTGATGTATGTGGTGTTGCATATTATCGGATAATCATTCAAATAAATTGTTATCAGGAGCTTGTCAAGGAACAGTAGAAAGCATATATAATATAAATTTGTTACAGTTATGTAATATGAACAGATATATAAGGTTATATAAATTTATTTTATCCCCCCTTATTACAGAATCCAAAACATTAATACAGCATTAATTTTTTTTGCAATTTAAAAAGTGAATAAGCGTCTTACATCGAAAATAGTCAAATAATAAAAAATACCAGCTCTTATCTTCCTTTGCAAGTAGTCAAATAGTAAAAGATACCAATTCATGTCTCCTGCCAACAATGCATTAATAAATTTTAATAGTTAATTTTTTGCCTGTCTTTTTGTATGTGTCTACGTACCATGTTTACATGTATTTTTTTCACTACTGTTATCTCCTTGAAAATTAAGAGGGGTAAGTTACATGATAGTTCCTTAGCGATGAAGTAAAGAAAGATTATATGGGATTAAAGAGCATATGTGAATATATGTACAATTAACTACTGTTAGTTATTTTTTAATCCTTTTTACATCCTTGTACGAAGTAAAAAGGAAATATTGTAATCGCGAAAAATTTCGGGTACCATATTTCAACGAAAATATCTACTTTGACCGCTATCGAATGCAATTTAATGATGTTCTTGCGTGATATCTGAATGTAAGGACAGAATAAAGGACTCTTTTCCCCAAAAAAAGTTATAAAACTGATTAAAAATGGATTCTGAAGAGATTTTTTCGTGGCGTCTGTGCGTACTCGTATAACTTAAAAACGAGTAGCCTCAGAACTTTGAGATTTTGTATATAGGACTGGTATAACATGTAGATGTGCACATTCTATTTTGGTTGCAATGGGCTGCACCAAAGGTATATAAATATAATACAGTTTTTTATTCTTATATGTTGATAAATTGTGCATTTTTGCTTTAAAAATGATTGAATTATGTTGTTCTTATCTTCCGGTTAAGGTTTTTATGCCTTTAGTTAACCTGCATGTTATGCTTATAGAATTACCAACAATTTAAAAGTTGTTTAAGTGCGGCTAAGCCTAATTTTTTTGGCCATAGCAGCAATATTTGTAACATTTGAAAGTTAGAAGAATAGTGGATTTGTTGCCAATCAAGAGAAACTAAGCTTCGCATTTTGAGATTTTATGTATTTTACTTATTGCGAAGCGAGAACTGAATTAATTGAATGAGAAATACTGAATCGTCTGTGAAAAACCCGTTTTTTTGGGGGGGGTGTTTTTTTTTTTTTTTTTTTTTAAATTTTTCAAATTTCTTTTGCACATCGTTTAGATTTATTATAGTGTTTGAATAGAACATGTGGCAAAGATTAGGTAATTCTCCAGGTGATATACATAATTTTGTGCATTCTGAGTTATAAAATGAATGCGATAACGCTGTTAAGTGAAGCTAGCGACAGAATGTAGCTATGGTATACAAATATATTTCATTTCAAAGAGTGCATTTATTGTATTTTGGTTTACGCGCTATTGATGAAGTAGATTTAATTCAATCCAGTAAGTTTAAATTAAATTCAAAGTGCGTATAATTTAATATTCCGTACAAGGAAGTCATGGGGTGTACACATCAGATTTTTTATTATTTTATTTTAGTCTGCGCATTGTTACCAAGTTATGCATTCCTTGGACTACAAATTTAAGCAAAATATCTTGGGAATTCTGGAGATTTGCATTACTGATAAATGTCTAATAACAATGAATTTCGAAAAATTAAGCAAGGCGAAAGCTACAGAGTGAATCTTCAGTGCCCACAGTATCATGTTGCAACAGGGACTGCAGAAAGAAATATAATGAATGACTGAAATAGAATGGGCGACTAGGGTTGTTCATTCCCATGATATACAAAAACATTCACAAGTTAACTCCTCTTAGAGGGTGAATATCCAAACGAAATACGAGGGTTATGCTGAAAGTAATTCAAAATCAGTTTAACCTTTTTCTTAACTTGGACATTTCATCCAAACTGCACTTGCTTTTATGGTGGCTCTTCCTCTGTACAAAGATGTTACTCAGCTTAGTCTTCATGACAAGTAGTAATATATTTGTGCTATTTCTAAATTCAAGTCTTAAATTTTCTTTGAAAAAATTCAGGTGGGCACAATTTTACCCATTTCTTTTTATAACCACTTTGTTTATGTCAGGAAATCGTTTGCCCTGTATATTTTCCTTCGTTAAACAGAAGATATGGAAGTCAAAAAGCACAAGATTAGGTTCGTATTATGGATGAGAGACCAGTGTCCAATCGCAATTGGTGATCACTTGAATTAGTCCCAAAGTATGGAGGACAAACATTGTTGCCAAATGTGAGGGGAAGTACACATTATCATGTTAAATGATAATATGTAATCACGTCCAAATTTTTGGATCATAGGATCATTTTTGGATCGTCAAATAGGATCATGTTCAAATTTTTTGCTCAGTTTCTTTTTCCAAATGGCTTTGTGAAGCTAGAGTGTCTGCTTAGATGTCTTAGTGTCTGCATTGCTTAGATGCAATGTGAGCATGATAAAAAAAATCAAAGAAAATGATGAGCTTGTTATTCTATAAAATAATAACTGTGTTTTTTTTTGTTTTTAAATATTTTAGACCTTGCAGAAGAGAGATAGCACTAGTGCTTACACTAGTTCTTCAGTTTTGGATCATAAGGTGTGTCTACTATCCTTTTTCACAAAACTGGAAAAAGTGCATCTTTATTAACTTCAAAAACTCCTAACAAATTAGAGCGAATAACTACCATTTAGTTGTTATTTGTCTAAAGCTACTCTTTTCGCACATAATTTGCAAACTTTACTATTCCATAGTGACCACGTACCACTTGTGAAGAAAGCACGTGTATTATCCACCTGAATCAATTAATTATTTGTTGAAGATTTATGTCCTTTGTTTCAGTTGATGGCCTTTCTGCACGATTTGTCTTCGGCACTAGTTTTTAATTCTTTGAATTTCTTCATTGAACTCTACATATTGTTCTTGTTGTGCCTGTTGTCTCTGTAAACACCCTAGACTCTGTGTGTATCAAAGAGATTGCATAATTTTTTATTAGTGTGAAGTGTATATCAAGAATTTAATTATAACACATTTTTCTATCTCATATTCATTATTTACTTGCAGTGAAGAAAATTATTATTGCTATACAGTTTATCTCCTTGGGAGGGAACGATGAACAGGAAAGTTTTTTTTAATTAATGACTATATATGAATACATATGAATAAATAAGGATTATTAGTCTCAGAAATTAATTCAAAGAATGGTTTTTTTATTTCTATAATTCAAAAAGTGAACTAAAAATTATGTTTCTGAAGCTTTTCGATATCGGGCTAAAACGTGCTACGTGAAAATATTATAAGTAAGTGCAGTACGTGTTGAGTCTGCAAGTACATGCATAAGAGATGAAATGCAGCAACTTTTGACAATGAAGCTGTAGTTTACAACATTATTCTGAGTCAATAAAATCCTTTTAAAATAATCAACGGCAGTGTATAATCAAACTGCATACAAATGCATCAAGTTGACTACGGTATGAGTTAACAGGAACATTTATTTGTATGTTCTAGCACATTTGTATCATCTCTACTTGAGTACGACGACCGCATAGACCATTTTCTTCTCAAAGAAATGCCTCTTAATGTACTGTAATGGTTTCCAGAGTATAGTACCTTACCTTGAAAAATATTTCTACCGAATTCTTCTCAGAGTTTTACTTCAAAAGTTACTGCCTTCTGGCCTCTCAACATGCAATAACTTGCCAACTATCTTTCAGTTCTCTTGTATGTAAAGTACTTAAAGTGGTGTGTTTATAATACTTCCTGATATTTTCCCCTATTTTAAAAACACTCATGTTTTACTGGCTGTATTATCTCACTGTAAAAATTACTTTTTTCCTTCTAAAATCTTTATTTCAAATTTTTCATTTGGAATGAAAAGTATATATTATGGCATTTCAATAACTGAATAAATATATAAATGCAAATTTTTGTCTCATTAAATAGAGCATTTTGTGATGCTATTAATTGATTATTTGAAAGGAATTTCATATTTATTTCAAAAAAGCTTATTTTCTATCGTATAAATTTTATTAATAAAATATTATTTCAAAAAAAAATCTATGAATAGTAGTTATAAATTGTTATCCTTATTTATAAATTCTAATTTTAGCACAAGAAAGAATATTTTTTAGTTTTTTCTTTCAGTATTTTCAAAAAATTCTTTGGAGAAAAAATAGACTTTTAGGTATTACTGATTTTTGATTGGTGGGTATCCCAAAATTCTTTTCCGTGTATTTATTTTTACTTGTTCCAGCAGAATTTTTGAAATTTTCTCACTTGATTTATATCTTTGTGAAGAAATAGCAATACTTCTTTTTAAATATTATTCATAAAATTATATGAACCATTAATAATTTACTAATGAGTGATAAAAAATTATGTATTTTATATTAATTAAAATACGAATAATAAAATTAAAAATATTATTTCATTTAAAAAATTGATTTTAAATTTTAGCGTAAATTAAGATGCTTTAAGTAAAAATAAGTTCAGCTTGTTAATTAATTTGTATTTATATTTATTTTAACATTTTGAAAATATTGTGCAATTTTTAGTTTATCATCTGTGAGTCACTACTATGTTCCAGAAGAAGGGCCAATGAGTTCTTATGTGCAGTTTATTAGAAATTTACCAACTGTTGATGTTCCAGAAGTATTTGAGCAGCATTGTAATGCTGAAATTCCATACCGCATTCATCATGCAGAGGAACTATTAAAGAATATGTCAAAATTTCAAAATGAAAGTTTTACACAAAGTGAAAATATAGAAAATCAGGTAAATTACTTACTTTGAACTAAATTCAAACTCACACCTTTTTATTGTAAGATATGTATTTATATGTATGAATAAACGTATAGTGAATATGATAGAATTTAAGGAAAATTTATTTTAAACAAAATTATTTAGACTTAATTTTATGTATTTAAAAACTTACAAGTATATTGATTGAAGATGATACATACAAAGTATTTGTTGTTCAAATAAATAAGGATTATCTTGGAAGCAATGCTTAACGTTACTTATTTTGTTCAAATAAGTTGTAAGGTTTTAGTTAAACTAACCAAGTTTATTTTAATTTAAATCTTTTCTATCTCCTCTCTGCTTCAACTTCCTGTCAGAAGAAGCGCGCGTTTTTAGCTTATGCTAATTTTTTGAAGTTCAGCCATGCACTATTTAAGCCAGAGGTAGAAACCTCTCGGTGTGTGAGAGCTTTGCCTCAGATCACGGTCACGCTGCTCAACGTTCGCCTGACCAGCTAGCAGTTTAAATTTATAAGCCATAGTGCTTACTCCGTGATTGCATTGTAAAACAAATTAAAGTGCGGTAGTATTTAGTATACCTTGCTACGCACCCTTTTCGGTAGAGGCCAACTTTCGCGAATTGCTCTGCGAAGCAAAGTTTAATTTAAGTTCTATTTTAATTTATTTAAATTTATTTGATTGTTAAGTTCGACCAAAGTGTGGTCTGTTACGTTCTGTATCTCTCCCGAATTGGGAGGTTTGTATTTAATAGTGATTGAATAAAAGAGGATTTCAAATCCCTTCACGTGCAGTTATTCTCCAGCCCAGCAGTTACATCAGAACATAGCGTACCTTCCGCTCCCTGTTCCAGTTCAGGACTTAGAACGTAAGGATAAGAACCCTTTACAGAATTTACCATGTTCTCAAAGAATACACACAGAATGCTAAGTCCTGATAGTGGCGCCCGCACAAAAAGAAGAGGATGGCCTCAACAACAAGAAGACGAACCTGAGACACCTGCTGTACCTGTCCAGAATCCTGAGATAGCACCTCCTGGCATAGAAGGATTCGGCTACATCGTACAAACCATGCGAGCAGCCATGAAGCCAGCGGCAAGTTTTGACGGCAAGACAGCCGTAATCAATTTCCTGGAAAAGCTAGACTCCCACTTCATGCTATATCCAGTCCACGAATTTCAGAAAGTCGCTCTTGCTACCAGCGCTTTGAAGGGCCAAGCGCTAAGTTGGTTCAAGTGCATCGGAAAGAATCTCTTGGGGGAACCAGGAAGCCCCACATACACGTATGAAAATTTCAAGAATTCTCTAGTGAAAGCATTTCCCGTGGTGCGAGATCGAGCCAGATTGGAAGCTGAACTGTTTAGCCGATACCAAGAAAGAATAGAAGATTTGTCTAATTTTATTTTGAGGAAAATTCAAGTTTTCAAGCTTTTGTATGGAAGTCGCCCGGATCCTGAAATTATTCAAGTTATACTTCCTAGGCTACTGCCCCAAGTTCAAGATTTCATCGAACTAAGAAATCCAACAACATTAGACAGATTATTTGAGCTCGCGGTACAATTTGAAAGCCGAAGAACAGCCGACAACGAACGACGACGCCAATTTGAGCGAAGAAGTCAGTGGAGTTCGCCAAGACCGCAGCAAAAGCAAAATCAAAGTTACGGGAATAAGGCGAAGCAATGGCCGAAGAAAGATGTGTCTCCTAAAGCGAGCGGCGAACGAAGGGAATTTAATAGAAGAACAAGCAAAGATTCCGAGGGCAACCAGAAGAAAAAGAATTTAAACTAAGAGGGATTTCTTCGAGGAAGGTGAAGAAGTCCGAAGCAGCGCAAAACCCTTCCAAAATCAATTTAAACACCGTGGTCGTTAAGAATTTGAGTTTGCCGAAGATTGAAGTTCTAATCAACAACATACCGGCGACAGCCCTCTTGGATACAGGAGCCCAAAGCAGCTTCGTATCGGAAAGATTCTTTAAGAAGCACTTTCGACGTTACAGAATTTTTAGTGCAAGAGACACGGATGTCATAGCGGCCCAAGGAGAAAAATGTAGCTGTTTAGGAAAAGTACCATTGTTCGTGCGTATCAACAACGAACAGGTAAGAATCCTGTTTTATATTGTGCGTAACCTGCAGACTTGTATTATTCTAGGTGTGGACTTTTTTAGTTTGGCAGAAGCAAAAATTGATTTCAAGGGGGGAGAACTAACATTAAATATGAAGCCAATTGAAGCGAAGAATGATAAGCCCCCGCAGCTGGACTTGGAACATTTACAAGCAGAGGAAAAAGAGAAAATCCAAGGTCTGGTAAGTCACTTTGCGAATTTATTTAGTGATGTACCAGGCTTTACGCAGGTGGTGAACCACGACATTGACACGGGGGACGCTCAGCCAGTTAGGCAAAAGCCATATAGATATGATAGGACAAAAGAAGAAATAATTGAACATCATATTAAAGAGATGTTAAAGAATAAAATCATCACGCCAATTTCTAGCAGTTATGCTAGCCCCGTTGTCCTGTGTAAGAAAAATAATGATTACCCGATTACGCACCCGAAGCGGTGGCGTTTTGCTATAGATTATCGCAAGTTAAATTCAGTTACAAAATATCCTGTATATCCGTTGCCGATAATTGAAGAAATTATTCGAAATATTTCGTCTACAAAATACATGACTACATTAGATCTCACGAGTGGCTATTTTCAGATTGGGGTAAAACCCGAGGACGTACACAAAACCGCGTTCATAACGAAATCTGGTACGTACGCATTTCTTAGAATGCCGTTCGGATTATCCGGCGCGCCGGCAACGTTCCAAAGATGTATGGACATCGTCTTAAGACCAGTCCTTGGTAAAAGCACTTTCATATATTTAGACGATATTATAATTACGAGTAGTACTCTAGAACAACACTTACAAGATTTAAGAAAAGTATTTTCATTGTTAAACGAAGCTGGTTTAAAGATAAATGCGTCTAAATGTAAATTTGCCGCAAAAGAGTTACGTTATTTAGGATTTAAAATTTCCCAAAAGGGAATCGAAACGGATCAGTCAAAAATAGTAGCCATTAGAAATTATCCTGTTCCTAAAACAGCGAAGAAATTATCGTCGTTTCTCGGGATGTGTTCATATTACCGGGCTTTCATTAAAGACTTTGCAAAAATAGCTGAGCCACTGCTAAAGTTGAAAAGAAAAAAAGCTAGGTTTTCGTGGTCAGCAGAAGCCAACTTGGCGTTTCAAAAATTGAAAGACGCATTGACTCAAGCTCCCGTCTTAAAATTTCCAGAAGGGGATAAAGGATTAGAGATTTCAGCGGACGCTTCAGATTTCGCGATTGGTGCAGTGCTTTCCCAAAATGGTCAGCCCGTGGCTTTTTTCAGCCGAACATTAAATGAAACCCAAAGAAACTATTCCGCAACAGAGAGAGAAACTCTCGCAGTGTTAGCATCAGTACAGAAATTTCGTGTGTTCTTTGGAAGTTCTCCAGTAACTGTATATACCGACCACGCGGCGGTCACTAGACTCTATTCTGGAAAAAATTTATCACCCAGATTAATAAGGTGGGCTCTCAAATTACAGGAATATAACCTAATAATTAAACATACGCCGGGAAAGGAAAATGTTGTGGCAGATGCTTTAAGCAGAATTAACTTAGATGAAAATGGAAGTGTAATTAAGATAGCCATGTTAACATCCAAAGTATTAGATTCTCGTGAAACAGTAATAGCCGAACTCAAAAAAGATCCGGAGTTCAAAAATATATACAATTATTTGGCCGACCCTGAGAATTTCAATCATCCGGATATTGTGCCGATAAGAAATAGGGCCGAAAATTACGAATTAATTGACGGACTGTTATTCTATACGAAAGCTACTAATGAGAATCATGAATATAGACCGGTTATCCCAGCTAGCATGAGGTTGAATGTATTAGAAGAGTTGCATGATTGTGCCATTTCGGCTCATTTAGGTATAAGAAAAACTGTTCAGAGAGTTCGCGAGGCAGTTTTCTTTCCAGAACTGCAAAAGTTTACTAGGGCGTATGTCCAGTCGTGCCCAACATGTCAATTAAATAATTATGTTAATTTCCGCCCGGCCGGGTTCCTAAATAGTATTAAATCAGAATTCCCAAATCAAATAATAGGCATCGATTTACTTGGACCTTACCCTCGAAGTAAAGTTAATAAAAGCCGATATCTTTTAGTTATAGTGGATCATTTTAGCAAATGGTTAGAGTTAATTCCGTTAAAACGCGCGTCTGCAAAAATTGTAGTAGATTCAATTCTAAATAAGTATATTTTAAAATACGGGGCGCCCCTAAAAGTTATTTCAGACAATGGTCCTCAGTTTGTTAGTAAAATGTTTGAGGAAATGTGTGCAAAACTGGGCATACGTCATCTAAAGATGGTCCCGTATCGTCCGCAGTCAAACATAGCGGAACGGGTGAATAGAAATGTAGTGAAAATAATTCGTAGTTATGTGAAAAACTATCACTCTACCTGGGATAGCCATATAAATGAATTTGCATTTGCACTTAGGACCGCCAAACACGATACTACACAAAAAACACCCGCTGAACTCTTCTTAGGAAGAAAGATCTTGACCCCCCTAGATAAACTGTTCTTTGTACAGGAAAGGGCAGAAGAATTTAAAATGAGTGATATACAAAAGTTAATACGGGAAGCGACGGAAAATATAGAAATGGCCCAAAGAAAACAGAAATTGTACTATGACCTAAAAAGAAGAGAGGTCAAGTACAATGTGGGAGATGAAGTGTTGAAGATTAAACACAACTTGTCAAATGCCCCAGAGGAAAAGGTGGGGAAATTTTTTCCGCGTTTTGAAGGCCCGTTCACAATTGAACAAATTACGGGGGCAGTGGTTATATTAAAAAGAAATGATGGTCAAACGCTCAAAGCGAATGTGGACCAAATAAAACCGTTCTATAATCGCAGCAAAATGGCTGTATTTAAAGATTCGTTTCAGGATCCGAGGCAATCGACTAGCCAGGAAGATATACGTCAGCAAAAACAGCAGGAACCAGCTACAACGGCATCGAAATGTCAGAAGAAGAAAGCTCCCCCCCAACAAAGAAATAAGAACCAAAAAGGTGGTTTCAAAAGAAAGTCTCACGATGCAGGTGAACAAATCTACGAACGGAATTACGAGCGCACCAAGAGAAGAAAGCAGAATGGGCAAGGGAAGCCCAATGTATCCAAAAGAACTGTGGAATCATCGGACAGGTGCCTGAGAAGCAAGAAACGCCGATTGCAGCCTGAGAATCAACTTCCCGAATACAGCAGGAACCAGGACAAGCAACGAGCAAGGGCCCAGGAGAGAAGGGCCCAGTCCACCAAACGTCCAGCGGAGCAACCTCCTCTACAAAGGAAATTGCCGAGGATACAACGACGGAATTTCAAAAGAAAAAGAGACGAGCAGGCTCCGAAAGAACAACGAAAAACGAGGAAACTGAACCAGGCCACAACTTACTCAAGTTTTAAAGATTGGGCCAAGAAAAGGATGGACGATCATAATAAGATAAGTACAATTTCGTATTCAAAAGTTTAGTTAATTTTTGAGTATACTGCAAGTTGCAGGGCTGATTTTACCTCAAGCGAGGTTGACTTTTACGCCAAGTGAGCGATAAGTCCTCATATGGAAAGTAAAATGTTTTGTTAAAAGAAATTGTAATTTTCAAAGATTTAAAATCACTTAATGTTTTGTAAATAGATTAATTCTGTAAAAGCAATGAATTGCTGAAAAGAATATGTTAACTAAATGATTTTGTATGACGCTTTGTCTAAAGACTTGTAAAATGTCTAGAATGAAAATTCGGAAAATTGAAAAACACGATTTAGTCTGTAGACTATTAATTCAATGTAATTTGATATTTCAAGAAAGTACCTTGAGAAAGGAATAGGAAGCACTTGCTGTAAGCTTAGAAATTTAACCTATATTTCTGTAAGCTTAGAAATTTAACCTCTATTTGCATTTCAGGATTGCTATGAAATTGTTAATGTGTTATGAAATGTAACAAATAATATTATGCTAGCAATGCACGTTAAGTGCAATATTAATGTGAATGTTGTGTGCAAACTGCGAATTTGTATGCATGAAAAGTTAAAGATTGACTATTTTAGAATGCAAGTGTTAATTAGGCTCTCCACCAAATACACTTAAAGTGTTAGACATAAAGCTAGTGAGAACCTTAGGATTAGCTGGTTATAGGGCGTTTTTTTCAGGTCTCGTATGTCAAGTTCTAACTAATGTTAGTCGATTGTAGGTGGAAGAGTTGAACACCCCCGAACACATAAAAACCCGCAATGGCGGTTTGCTTTACATCCAACACCGGTGAGAGAGCATACGGGGGAAGAATTTAATTGTGCTTGAATGATAATGTGTGTGTGCAAAATTACACAGAAAAAAAAATATAAGGATTTGTACCACTTAGAATTATTCTGTTATTATGTCATACTAAAGTTGTTTTCCTTCCAGATTTTGCTGGAAGGAGTAAGACTGTTTGAAGAATAAGACTTGAAAAAAAAAATGTTGAAGATTGTTGTTCCAGAAAATTTCGTCTGTATTTTACACAAACATATATTGCCTTGTAAGAGTTGGCCTAAGTTTAGAACAGTGAAATTTTCGACTATTTAGAATTGCTAGTTTTCAACATGGTCCGTTTGGACCAAAGTAGTTTAACTATCGCAATTCTGGCGGGAAGTTTGTAAGGTTTTAGTTAAACTAACCAAGTTTATTTTAATTTAAATCTTTTCTATCTCCTCTCTGCTTCAACTTCCTGTCAGAAGAAGCGCGCGTTTTTAGCTTATGCTAATTTTTGAAGTTCAGCCAAGCACTATTTAAGCCAGAGGTAGAAACCTCTCGGTGTGTGAGAGCTTTGCCTCAGATCACGGTCACGCTGCTCAACGTTCGCCTGACCAGCTAGCAGTTTAAATTTATAAGCCATAGTGCTTACTACGTGATTGCTTTGTAAAACAAATTAAAGTGCGGTAGTATTTAGTATACCTTGCTACGCACCCTTTTCGGTAGAGGCCAACTTTCGCGAATTGCTCTGCGAAGCAAAGTTGATTTAATTTCTATTTTAGGTTTAGTTTTAAAATTATTTGATTGTTACGTTAAGACCCAAGTGTGGTCTTTTACTTTCTGTATCTCTTCCGAGTTGGGAAGTTTTGTAATTACTAGTGATTTAATAAAAGAGGATTTCAAATCCCTTCACGTGCAGTTATTCTCCAGCCCAGCAGTTACATCAGAACATAGCGTACCTTCCGCTCCCTGTTCCAGTTCAGGACTTAGAACGTAAGGATAAGAACCCTTTACAGAATTTACAATGTTTCCTAAAATGATGCACAGAACACTAAGTCCTGATAAAGTAATATTGTATTTACATACTTTTAATTTAAATTTTTCAATTGATTGTAAGATGCCAACTTGTATATTCTCATGGGTGAACAAGAACACATAATTAGATTTTATCAAATTTCAGCATTACAGTTGTAAAATCTAGCTTTTGTTTCTCTTGATTACTGCTAAGTATTTATCTGATGCCATCCTGGATGGTTCTGTTTAATAAAACTTGCTGCTAAACCACTGGATTTAAGCCCAGATGTTCATAAATGTATAATGTCTTTGTAATTAGAGACACCTAAAATTTGTTAAGTCCTCTCATAGAAATTGGAGCTGGGGTATGAGCGCCTATATATATATATATATATAATAGCTAATCTATAGTTATTTAAATTATATTTGCTATGCCAGTTTAAGTTATTTTAAATTCCATATTTTATTTTGTTCCACAAAAACAAATCTAGATTTTAAACACATATTATTGTACTACTTTTATTTCAATAACCTTTTCTTATAATCTTTTCTGTTAAAAATGCAACATCTTATTCAGCTAATTATCTTGCAGATCATGGTGATTATCTCTGAGATCAAAGAACATCTTCCAAGCTTAATTGATAAACAAGTTGTGGCTGGAATTTTACAAGATAAAACTGATCCTTACTGTTATATTTTGATGCAAGAAGTAAGTACATCAATATGTGATATTTATGGCAATATAACTAAATTAAATTGTAATTAAATTGATAATAGAAAATTGAATAAATGTGGATGAGTATGAAATATATTTTCTTAAACTGTGTTTTATATTATGATCATTGCAGTACTAATAGATGGGATGGCCAAATGGAGGCTTTCTATCTATTTATTAGGGCTCTACGTATTACGCGTATTTTATTGAATTAGCTAGAGTAGCACTTTTCAGTCATTTTCTAGATATCTTGCTGGCTTCATGAAAAACAAGTGGATTTAAAATGAATTTACAAAGTGACACTTTGTCTCATGTCTTTCGTTATAAGACATTTCAAGAAGCAAAGAAAAAGACAGGCTGTGAAATTTGTAAAAGATGCAAATCTCAATAAATAACTGATTTCAGAAATGTCGTTTAATTTTATGATTTTGAAATTTTTTTCATAAATGGAGCTTAGTAACCTATTCAAATGTGCTATGGATTGGTAGTCAGAGTTCCGCTTAGAGTTGTGAGGATTTCAATGTGATTCAAGGTAGGTTGAATACGTGAAAATTATTCCTACAACAGGTTTTTGGAAAAATAGATTGTTAAAAGTATTTTATATTTGAAAATATTACAGTTGTGAGGTGGCTTTTGTTCCTTGAAGATTCTCAAATCAATATCCAGAAACAGATTAATTGACATTGTGAAATATTCTCTAGATTATGTCATCAGAAAAGGAAGTGAACCACCGGTAAAACATTTTGATAAACAATAATGTTACATTAAGTGACATATCAAAAAATTTTTTAAAAGTAAATATTATTACAAATTATACGTAAAATTAATTGCTGGCACCAGAATAAGATTATGATCAATTTATAACATCTATATTTTTGATGCCGAATTCTAAAAAACAGTTATGAAAATCTTTATAATTCTAGCTCTTTAGTGATAATCTATAAGATTTAGTGTTTGTAAATGGCCTTGTTGCATTGCATAATGTCCATAAAATAATTGGGAAATTTAATGTTAGTTCGTGTGGCAATAAACTTCATGCAGTACGATTTGAGACATTATGGTTGTGTTTAGCAGATGAGAGAGATTCTGAAATCATCTCAATATTTTCTTCTTACATGCATTTAGCAGCCATAATATTGAAATATTCCTCTTAGTCTACACTCATGCAAAGTATATAGCGTTATGTATTAATGTGTTACCTTTGTTTATTAAATATCATGTTCTTAGCACTTAAAAAATAAAATTAAGTTCAACAGCAATATCGCAAAATAATTTTAAAATGAGCATATCTTTAGAATTTCCGATACACAGTTCCGCGCACTGAAGATAAAAAGCTCGCTTTTAAATCGTTGAATTTTTTCATCAAAAATTAGTTTAAATTTTTACAAAATATGAAATAGATAATAAAACAAATTCTAAATTCCAAATTTGGGTTTCCAGATGCCTATATTCGGGTGGAAACGTACGTTATTCAAAATTGGATGGCTATAGGTAACCGTTCTTTTATCACATTTGGAGAAATATATATACATTTATGCAGATGCAGATTCTGCATTATTTAATTTCTTTAAATATAATACGGGCCGATAATGTTTGGTGACAATACTTTAAAAAGGGAATCGGACATTTATAGTGAATCAATGCAAAATGCCAAAACGAAAACAATAGTCCTTCAGGGACAAAGCCCCTTTGGACTAATAAATAATTAAAATTAAAATTCAGCAAAATCTAGGAAATAAAAAAAATTAATAAATTATCAAATTTATGATGAATAGTTAAATAACAAAATAAAATACCGGATCACATCTTTTTTTGGGCTGCCTGTGAAATTACAATTTTAAAAGAAAAACTAAAAAATAGCTTAAACGGGCACCAGTTAAAGCGCCACTATAAGAATAGAAAGAATGCTGGAAACAGAAATAAGGTATGAAATAAATACCGTTATTTCTTCCTTTCGTCCAAAATAATGTTTCGCCTAATCTTTCTTCCCCCTTGTCACTTGCTGAGGAGTGTCTCTTTTCACCATCCCCCCCATGTCGTTTTAATTTCAGTATCACGTGCCAGATGAAGCAAGAGAGATCGGTTTGTTTGATTTTGGAAAAGCACGCTACGACTATCTGTCTAAGGGAAGGGATGCCTTCGTAGAGGACTTTTTAAAGAAAAGTATATGGAAAAAACCACGAAAAAGACGATGCAGCCAGCTCATTGACCTGGAATCCTGGAATCAAGCCAAAGTCGAACTTCTAGCATTTAGCAAAATTTCCGCTGGCCTGCTGGCGCGTTGTAGAGGCGGGGCGAGATGGAAGTTTTTCTCTGTCTCTGTTTACCTTTTTGTCTTTTATCTCTTGAATATCTTAACTCCTACCTCTGTTTTCTCATCACTAGCTTGTATTAATATCTCCAATGTTTACTATGTTGTTTTTTATATTAATTTCGATTCATGATTCTTAAAATTTAATTCTTGACTTCTTTTTTAATGTAATTTCTAACCTTGATTTAGGTACTTATTTGCATTTTATGCATAATTTTACATCATAAATAACAATAATAAAGCGTCTACGACTTATGAAAAATAAATGTAATAGCATCATCATTTTCATAAATTAAACTTCCACGTATATTAAAATAATGCATACTTTTATTAAATAACAAGACATTATTTATTTTTTATTCGCACCTTCTCTCTTTTTAACGTCGAATGCGATTAATGAGGAGCAATATTTCGGGAATGGTTGTTTCTGATATTTACTGAGGCTGGAGAATGAACTGTTAATTTGTGCAATGTAATATGAGTCCGTGAAGACAACCCTTCTGCTAGGTTGATAATTTTCGTGTTCCCAACAATTAACCAGAGCCTAGCCTAATAAAAAATATGGTACTTTAACTAAAATTCAGTTTTATATTAATCGAATCAGATTAGCATTTGCCTTCTTAATTGTTATGAAATTACTTCTTTATTCCTGAAATATGTGTAGTAAAACTTTTCCTGTTCAGACTATGTTAAGTAATATATTGTTGCGTTTTACGGGTTCGTGATTTGAGAGTATCCGATGAAAACACGATGCAGAACAATAAAAAGCACAATTTATTTACAAGAATCACTATTTACAGCACAGTTCCAAAATTATCATTAAAAGCGTCGAAAATCTGCAATAAATACGCTGAAACAATCAGCCACAGAGCTTCAGGCTGTAACTGTAAAGGTAGCTTCACGGCAACACTAAACTTATAATAAACACCGTGGAACAATCACCAATACACTGTCAAGCTATACTGTAAAGTTAGCTTCACGGCAAAGCACTATCTCGATTCTTTCCGTTCACAGAACTCTCGCGTAGCTTAGCACTCGCAGTGAGCAGCTATTCTTAGAGTTCTCACACTTAATCACACTCTTCACAACACTTCACAATAACTCGCAACTCTTCACAACTGCTCTCAGAAACGCAAGGGTTTATATAGCTTTTCTTAAAGTTCCACACGTTTCGAGAAATATCTCGACAGGAAATTATTCTAGAAGCTTCCCGATTGGACCATGGGATATCGCCAATTTGGTCGCCAAATGGGCGATAAAGTCGCCAATCTGGCAACCCTACCATACACTATTTTATGGCAACCCTAGTGCTATGCCGGAAAGCTTACATACAGGCGCAACCGCCGAATTTTTCGTAACACTGCCCCCTCCCAAGGACTGCACGTCCCGGGCAGTACAATCCCTGGTTGGGAGCAAAATTCGATACATACAAAAGGTAATAAAACAAACAAATAACATAACTAAAGAAACAAATATTTACATTATATACAAATTATATACATAAGTTAAACACATAACAATTTTAAACTATACTATTAAAGTTCAGAATGGATTTTAGTCTTAGGCTTTTCACT
>KK119487.1:390400-418567 GCA_000611955.2 Stegodyphus mimosarum
ATATATATATATATATATATAATTTATTACTCGGCTCTTCCGGCAGTCACTCATCTCGAAAACGATGCACCTCTACAATTTCACTTAGACTCGTTTGTAGGCATTTATAGCGGACTAGTTCAAGAAAGGCTATACCGCACATACTAATCCTGGAGTACAAATGAAAACGATACCGCACTTCGCCAGTCGTAAATTCTCGGAAGAAAAAAAAGCTAGGCAAAAAGACTTTTGGGTAAAAAAATGCGTGCTTTAAAATAGTTGCAGTGTTTGCACTTGTTGTGCTGCCTTTAACTGTTCTAACGCCGTATTGGCTTCTGCCGTCCAACAGAATTTTGCTTTTTTATTTCCTTCTACGAAGTAAAAATGAATTATTGTAATTACGAAAAATTTCAGGTACCATATTTGAACGAAAACATCCATTTTGACCGCTATCGAATGCAATTTAACGATAATTTTGCCTGACATCTGTACGTAAGAACAGACTAAAGGACTCTTTTTCCCCAAAAAAATTATAAAACTTATTTAAAATGAATTCTGAAGAGAATTTTTCGTGGCTTCTGTGTATACGTACGTACGTGCGTATGTATGTATGTATCTCGCATAACTCAAAAACAAGTAGCATCAGAACGTTGAAATTTTGTGTATAGGACTACTATAATATGTAGATGTGCACAATTTAACACTATAACATGTAGATGTATACAATTAAAAGTTGTTTAAGTGAAGTTAAGCCTAAGTTTTTTTCCCATAGCAGCCATATACGTTTACATTTGAAATTTAGCAAAACAGTGGATTTAATGCCAATCTAGAGAAACTAAGCTTCGCAACAACAAAGATAACGCTTTCTTTTATAATTGCGAATTAAATCATGCTTAATCAGTTCTGGAATTTGTTCGAGGAAGCGTTTAAGATTTACTGCATAATTTTTAATATAGGTATTTTGAGTTTTTATGTATTTTTGCTTTGTTGCAAGTAAGAACTGAATTACTTGAATGAGAAATACAGAATCGTCTGTGAAAAACTATTTCTTTCTTTTTTTTTTTTTTTTTTTTTTTTTTTTTTGTTGGTTGGGTTTTTTTTTTTTTTTTTTTTATTTTTTTTGTGTGTGTGTGTGTGTGTGTGTTTTGTTTGTTTTGTTTCCTGGGCAACTGACCTCCCTTCTTTCCAGTGCCCCTCAGAAGTTTAGCTGCTTGGGTTTGCAAATGGATGTTGAAGAAACATTGCTGAAATGCTTAATCATGCTTTAAGAAAATGCAATGTTCCGTGATCTGGATAAATACTAATTATAAATGTGTCTTTTAGGTGTAAATGTGTAACTGGAAGGTATACGATATATGTTAATTAATCCATTATTTTATTATTTTATATGTACTATAATTTTCACTTTTGCCTCTCATCAGGATGCAAATTGATTATATGAATATAAGAACAGAGTTTTGGGAAGTTAGACACAGAGCTTTGGCAGCTATGCTACCATTGTGATATATCCTCATCTAGCTCAGAGAGTTGCTTTAGACCTGCATTAACCTTTTGCTAGCTGAGTTTGACTGTTTTAAACCAATTTTCGCTATGCTTTGTGAATTAAATTACTTTGCATTTTACCTGATATTTTATGTTAGCTTAAAATCTCGCAAGTGCCAGAGATTGAATTGTAAACACGAGCTGTGTAAATTCTTAAGTCTGAAGGTATAATAAAAAATATTGTTTAAACTTCCTTCTAAGTTGGAATTATTTCAATAAGCGTGTCTATAAGTTACCTGGCAGTCTCAGAAGGAACCAAAGATAATTTAGCAAGCATTGGTTTCCCTGCAAAGGACGTGTCTAACCCATGAATTTTATGCTAAGTAATTTAGCGCGTAAAATTATTATGATATGGTAAAACTGAAAAACAGTGAACAAAATGAAGTAATTGGAAGTAATAATAATTCTAATCAAGGCTTGATATTATATTTTACAATAGGAATTACTATTAATTTCTATAGCGAAATGTTAATGCTAATGGGTTTTTTTTTTACTTTGTGTGTGTGAGAGAGAGAGAGTGATTCATTAACCAATTTTTTTTTAGAAGATCCATTTTTTTTCTTATAAGATCAGATACAGTGAATCTAACTTTCAGTCATTTAAGATTCGACTGTGCAAGATTCCCTTTTCATTATATGATTCAGAAATTAAGCAGTAAGCCCATAATAAAAAACTATACTCAATTAAAATAATGAATTTGATTTTTTGTAGTCATACTGGTCTAGTTTTCAATATTTACTTGAATAGGAAATTAGAACAGCATATTTGAAGTACAACTCATTGCACGTATTTTTTTAATATTTTAATTAACTGTAAATTATTATTTTGTTTTATTTATTACATACTATATTTAGGCATATCCATCTTTAAAACCACTTGGGTCATGGGTTCAAGATCTAAAAATGAGAGTGGAACAATTTCATGATTGGTCTTCTTCAGGTTCACCTCCTATCAAGTTCTGGTTACCTGGATTTACTGCACCAAAAAGTGTTCTGAATGCTGCTTTGCAGATATCAGCAAAAGAAAATGATGTATGCATAATATCTTACTTCCTACTCATTTTTACTTAAAATCATTAATTGATTACATAAATTTCATGTTAGCTCTTTGATGATAATGTAACTCTTTACCATGCTCACGCATCTCGAATCCCATTCAGATTTTTCAGAATGTGATTTAGAAATTTCTGATTTATAGTAGTATCATACAAGGTATGGATGAATAGTAAAATAATGTTTGTAAATGAAAAGAATAGTATTTAGAGTAATTATTGTAATTGGCTTTCTGAAATATAGGATACAATAATATTAATACATTTATTTGTTCATATGTGCATTTTTTTTCTTATTTCATCTTTTAATTCAGAGGTGTCCATTCAGAGCTTATGGACCATATGGCCCATAAAAGATGTGCCAAGGAGCACATCGCCAGATGAAAGTATGCCAAAAAGCCACATGCGGAATTTAATGTTAATCGATGGCCAAAATATTATCTATATTACCAATGTGTCTTGTAAAACTTCATTAACTTTTGCATCCAGAAATATGAATATTATATTTTAAATATGGGCATATTAAGCCTGTTTTTGAAAATCAAAGCATTTCTGTTATTTCTGTAATTTAATGGTTACTATGGTGTTTGCAAAAAGAGTATTCAAATACCCAGTTCTTTATCCTCATTTTACTTTTCATATTTCATCATACAAAAAAAAGGTGTTGCTTTCAATACATGTTTCCAAAAGCAGACATCATGAACTAGGAATGCACAGAATTTTTCTGTAGATTAATTCAATTTATAGAAGTATATTTGAATTAATTTTCTTTATGCTACAGATTTGATTAAAGCCCTCTAAATTCAATTATTTTCACTTTTACAGTGTATTTGATGCATTCTAAGAATGAAGTAGTACATATATTGGAATGCGAGTGATACTATTTTCTGAAATTTTCAAATCTGTTACCCAAATCTATCAAATTTTAATGACAAAACGGAGATAAGGATGCATGTTTTTTTGACTTTGCCCCACATGGAATTCCAGCATGAACTGAGTGAGTGCCCCTAATATGCCAGTAGATTGACTCAATCTGAATATAATTTTGAATACTTTCCTTCTTCGAGTAACATTATTGATTAATTAGTTTTGGCCTTAAAAACTCATATACTTTTCATTTAAATAAGCGTTCATGTTTACTAAAAATTATACAACCAATTCTAATTTTCAGATTCCACATCACGTGTGATCCTTTTTCCTTTGTTCGTTGTTTGACTATACAAAGATGGTCACTTACAAAATAGCCTTGCTGTTTAACTCCTCCTCTCAGAAAAAAATGTACCACCTAATTTTCCTTGTTTTGATTTTCAAAATATAATATTAGTAAAGCAAAGGAGAGATGCTTGAGTAAATGTAGTATTATATCTCTAACGTATGATGGATAAGACTACAGTCTGATATTCACAATTGTTATGTGTTTCTAAATATATAAATATGCATAATATTTAAATCATAAACTTACATTCCTGTCCTTTAAAATCTTTCACAAAAATTAAAACAATAATCAAAAGAATTATCTTAAGCATTAGCTCATCCCAAACAGAAGAATTACTAATCAATGGCTACTTAAAATACATAAAATATGTTTGTTTATTGATGAAGCCAACTGAAAAACAAGAGTTTTCAGAGAGAGGTTTCAGCAAAGAATAATTAGTTTTCAGAGGACAAATTGATGCAATGTTTTCCCTTAAAATCCATGGCATATTAAATTACTCTTTAATATTAGAAATAAACAGTGGTCTGCACATCTAAATTATTTGTTAGCATGTTGTTCTGCTTAAAATCAGATTGTTATGTATTTCTATCGTAATATTTATAGAATTAAAAATAATTTATTTCCTTAAAATTATGATTACAAGAACCTATTTCAGGCACTGACACTGGTTTTGGCGTGAGACATTATTCTACTTCTAAGTAATATTTTAAAAAATGTCATTTTATCGTGGGAAAAAAATCTTAGAATGTATGTATAAAAACATTTTTCCTTTTCAGCTTTTATTCTTCATAGTTTTAAGTTATACCCTTCAGTTTCATAAAATAAAAATGATTGCCATGTTCATTTGTATAAAAGTACATACACCTTTTTTTTATTTACAAGCGCAATGAAATGGAGATACCCTGGTTTAAAATCTGAAATATGTATCAGTCTTTTTCTTTTCAACTTGATCTATATTTCTCATTTTAAAAAGATAATTATATACCTAATTCTGTTTTTCTAATTATATACCTAATTCTGTTTTTCACTAATTTGGATATACTATTATTTGAAAAAAACCTCAAGATTCCGTTTTACACCATTTATTTTGATACAATTGTATTCAACAGCTTCTGTTTAAGCATCCTCATTTCATTTAAATTCTAAAAGAATATTTTTGCTAATAATATTGTTCTGGAATTAGTATTTATGACTAAAATGCCAGTATTATAATGAAATTCCTTTAAATTACTTTAAATTTAATCGAAATACACATTCTGTGTATTAAAATTTCCCAAATAAAAATTATACTAACGTAAATATACACTTTGCTGCAAAGCGTATTGCTTTTACTACTACAGAGTATAAATATAGCTAAATGAGCCAAAATGTTTCAGGTTATGAAAGTGACTTAAAGATCTAGTTAATGAGCTTTTATATATAAGTGATACTCTTTTCCACTTTTGTATTTTTAATAATTGACTTATTTTCTTCATGAAGGATAATTTGTGTATGTATCTATATATAATTATCTTTATTCATTCATAAAATAAGAAATAAGTTTAAATAAATAAGAATCATGTAAAAATATAATTGAAGAATTCGATATGATTGATTGTGAGGATACTAATTATTTGTGCTGAGCTTTCACTTTTGAAGCTTGTCTATTTTTTCACTTGCACTGCACTTTTATATGCAACGTTACAGGGAATTTATCTGCCATACAGAAATAGAATAGGATACATAAGGGATAATAAGAATAGCAATAATAAACTAAAAAATATGTTTATAGATAAATTTTTAAAATATTGTTGATAAAATGAATAAATAATGATTAGATTTATTTATAAAATATACAATTGTTGATAAATATTTAAATGGGTTTATTGAGCAAAATGAAGATCCATAATTAGTCCAAAGGGGCTTTGTCCTTGAAGGACTATTGTTTTCGTTTTGCGATTTTGCGTCGGAAACATTAAAAGTCTGTATCACTTTTCAAACTGTTGCCACAAAATATTGCAGCCCTGTATTATATTTAAAGAAATTAAATAATGAAGAATGTGCATAAATGTATGTACGTTTCTCGCATTGTGATAAAACGACGGTACCTAAAGCCATCGAATTTTAAATGCCGTAATCCTGCCGCGAATATTGGCGTCTGGAAGCCCAAATTTGAAATTTGGCATTTGTTTTATTAACGATTTCATATTTTGTAAAACTTTAACGAATTTTTGATGAACAAACTCGAGTATTTCAAAGCGGGCAATGGCAGCGTTGTACAGAAAAAAAACATTTTTATCTGCAGATTGCAGTGCGTGAGGCTGTGTGTAGGAAAATCTAAAGATATGCTCAGTTTAAAATTATTTTGCGATATTGTTCTTTAACTGAATTTTATGGTTTAAATGTGAAGAACATGATATTCAATAAATAAAAGTAACATACAAAATGTTTAAAAAACGCCCCTTTGGACGTAATTTAAAATCCGAAACCTTACAGATTTTCTTTTTCTTTTCTTTTCTTTTTTTTCAGTTTATTTCTTTATATTTTTTTCGCCTTATAAAACACAGAAATTGGTCCCTTTGTATAATTTTGCATGAAGTGACAACTATTACATATTGGGTAGTTGATTGAATTTAATGGTGTTATTACAGTTTTGCTGAAGTTAATCTCTTGTTTAATTGCAAGAATTAATTTAATGCAGTCACTGAAATTGAAGCTTTTACTTGCATCTTAAAGTCTTAGGAATTCTTATTAAAACGTTTCTAAAGTGATCTGTGAATGGTGTTTTATGCGAATTTTGAGCTTTCCCAAATTTTCAATAATTACGCATTATTAAATCACTGCACATTCAGTTGCATAGTGATTGTTTTAAAGATTTTACTTTTACTTATTAAGTTATATATTAGTTTTATTTATACAAT
The DNA here is from genome assembly GCA_000611955.2 of Stegodyphus mimosarum. Lineage (NCBI taxonomy): Eukaryota > Metazoa > Arthropoda > Arachnida > Araneae > Eresidae > Stegodyphus > Stegodyphus mimosarum. Next base: position 397,089 of record KK119487.1, read on the forward strand.
TAATTTCAATCTGTATGTTTAGGTGATGTTGAGAGATCTAGTTTGGGAATACCATGTTTCTACACTGGATGAAGCTCATATAAAAGAGGCTCCACCGGTAAGACAGAAATCAATAACGTACCTTTAGTTTGATAGATCATTTAGTATAATGCCATTAAATTATTTTTGTATAGTTTCTGTAAAACTGATGCTCACCTAAACTAATGCACCTAAACTAATGCATAAATAATGTCTCACTTAAATTAATGCATAAATCTCTGGATTGTTATTTATTTGGGGGATTTAGAAAACTGAATATTAGGATGTATATAATGCACAATATAAATTTAAAGTTTCGCTAACTAGATCCTTCATGTACAAAAATAAAACTAAAATATTTTCATTATTTTTAGTTTATTAGTTACTGTACAGATTATAGTAAGTTTACTTAGTGATGCTTTTTATCATTATGTTAAGAATTCAAAAAGAAATCTTAACATTTGAATTTTTGGTTTAAATTTGGTATCCTAATCACAGGCATACAGAATGAAATCTAGATCCGAAAGATAGATTTTTGTCTGGTTTATTAATTAACGGACAAATTAAATCATTTTTTAACTTTACAGTGCTAAGTTATTTGAATGGTAAAGACATTTTTGTTGAGAGTAGAAAACAATGTTCTTCCTATTTTATTGTTAAATTCAAGAATTCAATACGTAAACTTCAGTACTTTTTTTAAGTGTTTTATAAACCTTCAGTTTATACACCATGTCTACAAAAGTCCTCATCAGGTCTTTATTTTCGTAACCGTTGATCTAGACCAGGAGTCGGCAACCTTTTGAGTCGGAAGAGTTAAAAATTACAATTTACAAAATTCCTTAAATAATTAGTTAATTTACAAAATTTCACAAAAGTTTTTAAAGAGTCACATTTTTTTCCCTTGCCAACAATAAATATTACTCGCATAAATAAAGTTTTTTGATTAAAAAAAACTAATTTATTTATTCATAAGAAAAAATATCTATTTATTCATATATAAGTAGTGTTTTTCACAACAAATTAGATAATACACATTGTTACGAATTTCACATTTATTTGGCTATTTGTTTGGAATTGTAATTAAAATTCCTTTTTATTTCCCTGTGGAACGCAGACGATTTTTGAAGAGAAAGCTACGTAAAAAAAAAAATAGCAATAAAAATAAAAGAGCACGTGCATTTGGTGCTTAATAGGTGAATGTCTCGTAGTTGCTGTTGCCATCCAGAAAAATCTAGAAAACTCGTGATTGTTCTACCGATAATTAAAAAGCTTATAAAGGCCGAGTTGAGACACCTCATCTCAGTTGGTTAGGACGCAGACATGTATTAACGCGGCTCTGCCGCAGTCAGGATTTTAGTTAGGACTTCTCTCAACATTGCAGGACTTTGGTTTGCTGCAACCTTGCGATGCAAACGGCATCTCTTTCATACCAAATATTTGGTTTTATTTAATTTAAGGAAATTGCACGTCAGGGGCTCTATGCAATTCCTCAGTGAGCTGGATAAGTTGCCCATAATTGGCAATATCCCAGCAATAGTTGTCCAGACTAGACTAGACTCATCTCAGTTGTTGTTGTTGCTGTTATTACTTGTAGCTGTAAAAAGCGAACTGCTGTTTGTTTACTTAATGCCGTATTGATTGTAGCGATTTCGCTGTGAGATAGAATTATTTTATCTGTTTTGAACTCAGTTTTTGCCAAACGTTTGAGATATTGTGATATTGTGCGAAGATCTGTGAAGAAATATTTCAGCATTTTAATTTATTTCTTGTGGAAAGAATAATTTTTTTTTAACTTTTTAACGACTTGTGCATTCAATATATAACGAACCCGTACGCACGTAACAATTTTTGGTGTCAGAAGTGGGATTTTTGAATGCCATTAACTAGAGCAATGGAAGAACAATTAAGGCAATTTATGGCAGCCTTTGCTGCATTTAAAGAAGAAATTAAAGCTGGCCAAGATTCCGTGAAAGAAGAGATGAAATCCATTAAAGAGGACATGAAAGTTGGTCAAGAATCTGTTAAAGATGAAATGAATTCTGTTCAAGAAAAGATGGAGAAATCCGTTAAGGAAGAGATGAGAGCCGTTAAAGCAAGTCAAGAAGAAATGAAAAAGGAAATTACTTGCATAATAGAAAATAAATTTGAGACTATGGAAGGCAGAATAGACGCGGTTGAAAATAAAGTTTCTTCTGTCAAAGAACAAATAGAAGAGAGAGTTTCTGCCGTAGAACAACAAATCGATTACAGAGTTTCTGCTGTGAAAGAACAAATTCAAGAAAGAGTTTCTGCAGTGGAACAACAAATTGATGACAAAGTTTCCGCAGTTGCCAAAGAAGTTGATACTTTAAAGAAATTCGTAGCGACGGCAGGAAGCAATTCGGATACTTTTAAATTCCTAGCCATGCCTGCGCATCCTTCTCTGAAGCTATCGACATATGATGGGAAGACCTCCTGGCAAGTGTATAAGACACAATTTTCTATAGTTGCGGAAGCAAATGGATGGGATTCCCAAGCTAAGGCCTGTCACCTTGCGGCTTCTCTGAGAGCAGACGCAGCGGATATCCTTCAGACTCTTCCCGAAAACAAAAGGCTAGATTTCGAAGCTCTGTCCGGTGCTTTAGAGCTGTGTTTTGGAGAGAAGTGTTTAAAAGATTATAGCAGGCTTCAGTTAAAATCCCGTCAACAGAAGCCTACGGAAACACTCCAGGAGCTTGCCACGGATGTTGAAAGGCTGTTCCACCTCGCCTTTTCGGAGTGCCTGACAGAAACAAGAGAAATCCTGTCCCTGCAATACTTCATCGACGGCATCCGGGATCCTGAAATACAGAAAGCACTGCGAATGGCTGATGTGAAGGATATAAAAAGCGCTCTAGTGTACGCCATGAAATTCGAGGTAGCTCAGCAAGCAACTCGTAGATGTCACCACCCAGTCAGAGTTGTGCAAGTCCACGAGCCAGTGGATTCAGTTGATGGCTCGCCTAGACGATTTAACCAGACAAGTGAATGCCTTGCAGGGGAATATTGCTGATAAGAAACCGACAGTAAAGTGCTGGAACTGCGGTTCTTTAGGGCACATGCAAAGGAACTGCCGAATATTAAAGAGCTCGGAAAATAGGACGGACTATATAAACAGACAATTAAATGACATGAGATGGAAAAAATGTGACAAGAAACGGAAGTGCTGGAACTCCACTTACGAACGAACTGCAGAACACCCCGAGGTGCGGAAAATAAGATCATTTCCCAGCAACGACTCAGGAAGCAATTTAATGATCATAACGCGGAGGTGAGATTGAACGATAGTGAAAAATCCTGTTTTAAAGCGCTGAAGATTTCTGCAGCGAGTGGCAACAGTAACGGACTATCCATTAATGGGCATATCGACGGAGTTCCTTGCAGTATGATCATTGATACAGGAGCTAATGTTACCATAATTCGGAAAGATTTAGCTAAAAAATTTAACGAAAAACTGATTTGGACGTCATCCTGTGTTACTCTCCAGACTGCGTCCGGCGAGAAAATTGATGTAAAAGGAAAGTTAAATGTGAACATCACCTTTGGAAGTGCCACCTACCATCACACAGCATATGTGGCGAATATTACAGACCCCTGCATACTAGGATTGGACTTCTTAAGGAAATATAATTTTTCCTTAGATTTCAAAAACAACAAACTGTTTTCAGTTTGTTGAAAACAGTTCTACTCAAGTAGTAGAATATGACAAGATTACATAATCCAAGTGTTGAGAATAGCAAGCGGACGATACATGATTTAAGTGCCGAAATCATACTGAGATCGAAGAGAAACCTGAGACTACCAGCAATTCTCCAGGCCAGATGCTCTTCGGTCGTGATCTTCGTCTGCCTTGTGATTTCTTATCTGACCGCCCTGCAGATGCGCCTTCATCGCCTGAGGAATACGTCCAAGATGTCAAGGCTCGGTTTGAAGTGAAACACCGTTCTGCACGAAAGCGAGTCAGCTTGGCGACGAACAAGATGAAGTCCCGCTACGACACGGGAGCTATTGCCCATCGTTTTAACAAAGGAGACAAGGTGTGTTTATGGAGTCCGACTTTAGAATAACTCCGACTTCCGAGAATAGACTTTCTCCGAAATTACAGTCACCTTGGGATGGTCCTTACACAGTCCTAAACAGGCTGAACGACGTCGTGGTTCGGATCCGTAAGTCATCGAACTCTAAACCTAAAGTCGTTCATTACGACAGGTTAGTTCATTCCTATGGCCATAGTACGTAGTGTATATAATTGTAAATAGTAATGTGCATAGTATAAGACCATTGTCCTGTTTGTATTTAGTATTTGATTTGCATTTGTTGAGTATTTGATAAGTATTTGTATTTGATAGCATTTGTAATTGATAGTATTTGTGCTTAGTATTTGATAGTATTTGAATTGTATTTAGTTATTGAACTGTATTGTAATTGTATTTGTTGGATAGAATTTAGTTTGCTGAAAGTTGCTTATTGCAATTAATTTTTATTTTGTTATTATAAAGTAATATTTATTATAGTACTGATGCCTTAGTTGTAAGTTTGGCTTCCTGTCCAGGGATTGTACTGCTCGCGACGTGCAGTCCTTGGGAAGGGGGCAATGTTACGAATTTCACATTTATTTGGCTATTTGTTTGGAATTGTAATTAAAATTCCTTTTCATTTCCCTGTGGAACGCAGACGATTTTTGAAGAGAAAGCTACATCGAAAAAAAATAACAATAAAAATAAAAGAGCGCGTGCATTTGGTGCTTAGTAGGTGAATGTCTCGTAGTTGCTGTTGCCATCCAGAAAAATCTAGAAAACTCATGATTGTTCTACCGATAATTAAAAAGCTTATAAAGGCCGAGTTGAGACACCTCATCTCAGTTGTTGTTGCTGTTATACTTGTAGCTGTAAAAAGCGAACTGCTGTTTGTTTACTTAATGCTGTATTGATTGTAGCGATTTCGCTGTGAGATAGAATTATTTTATCTTATTTGAACTGAGTTTTTGCTAAACGTTTGAGATATTGTGATATTGTGCGAATATCTCTGAAGAAATATTTCAGCATTTTGATTTATTTCTTGTGGAAAGAATAAATTTTTGTTAACTTTTTAGCGACTTGTGCATTCAATATATAACGAACCCGTACGCACGTAACAATATATATGGCATTATCAGATACTTACTTATTATTTAAGTAAAAAATCAAAACAATTAAACATTTACTTACAACACTAACTTGTACTCCAATAACAAACAACTGAGCAAACAAATTCAATGGGAGCGATGACTTTGCATGGTTATTGAAATAGAAAATTTAAGCTTTACTAAACAATGCAACTTGTACTTAAAATTAAAAAAAAATAATAATAACATATATTTGAGCAAACAAATTCAGTGGGAGCGTTTCTTTTCTATTTCATTAGAAAGTTTGGATAAATTTGGTTCATAACTTGTTGTTTTAAGTTTCAAACACGTCTCTAAATTTTCATTTTTTAGTTGGCTTCTTACTTTACTTTTAATTATATTCATGCAAGAGAAGGCTTGCTCGTACAAATATGTCGATCCGAAGATACGTTAGGTTAGGTTAGGTATAAGTGTAGGGGGCCACCTATTATTTACCCTGGGTAAGTAGGTATAGGCCCCTTACGCTAGCTATCCAGATTAGTAAAGTCTTCCTGGGACCCACGGTGCCGTTTTGCTGTAGAGGTGCTTCTGTTGTCTAGAGCAAGCGACATCACAAGCTCTGCCACTGCTGGCGGCGTCACTGTCTTATGCCAATGTCTACTTTGGCTGCTATTGCATGTTCATCGTACCTAGACGTTCATTGTTTGTAGATTCAATCTATGTGTTTAATTTGGTTTTTGATGAGCACATTGAATTTTTGGAATAATTGAATTACTGTTATAAGTTCGTTGACTAGCTGGTGTGTTTAAGTGCTTCTTACCATTTATATGACGATTTGAACTATTTTGAAATGTTTTCATTATTTGCTGTGTCAGCTAAGGATTCGATTAATTATTGAAGGTTATTCTTTAATGAATGAGTTGGAGGATCACTCTGTGTTGCACAGTTCTAGATGATGCCAGAGTGTCCATTATTTGGGATATGCGCTTCCTCATATGGTTATTATTGACTGCGCATCTGAGATACGGATTCACATCTTGGTCTAGTCTTGGTCTTCTTAGGTGCAGATTTGCTTTTATGGTGCATGTAAATAGGTAATGTTCTGGATCTCCCCTCTGCCCACATACACAAAGATCTGAAAGTGAGAGATTCCTCTTGTATAAGTATGTGGGGAAAGGGCCGTGGCCTGAGATCAGCCATGTTATTTGTCTACTTATGACGTTTAGAGTAGAGCATATTTTTGGATACAGGTCGTATGTGCGCCTGCCCTGTTCAGCGAAGTCCCACCAGTTCTGCCATGCTTTTTCAAAAGCAATTTTGAGTTGCATCTTGAGGTGCGAGTCTGGCCATGGAATGGATAGTTTCGTTGCATTGAGGCCCCTAGCTGTTTCTTTTGCTAGGGCATCCACTTCCTCGTTGCCCTTGTTGCCGACCTGAGCTTTAATCCATGATATTATGAAATGCTGGTTGGTTGTGTTAGAGGCAGTACTGAGGATTTCCTGGATTATTGGGGATCTATTCGTTGGGGAGGCTATTGCGTGCATGACGGATAAGCTATCTGTAAAAAGATGGCAAGTTTTAAAGGAATGGCGTATACTGTATTTGATGGCTTCTAATATTGCGATTGCTTCCGTTTGGAAGACACTGTTTTCTACGTTTAGTTGAAATTTCTGTCTTCTGTCAAATGATTACCTAAATATACTTTTAGCGCACATCCTTTTCCGCAGTCCTGGCCAGAACACAGGATCCTAATCCTTTCCTGATACCGCGAAGCTTTGCCAGATTAACATTACTCGCAGATTGCGTTGACTTCAAAAAAGTAGTTAGGTATCTTATTGACTTCAAAAAAGTAGTTAGGTATCTTATTGACTTCAAAAAAGTAGTTAGGTATCTTATTTGGAAAAAAACATGTATAATATGTATTTTAAAAATATAATGCTTATTATATTACCTGTCTTTATTTCGGTCTTTTTATTACTATTATATATATGTACATACATAACTTTGAGAAGATAACTCGCTTCTAACTCTTTTACTTGAAACAACAGACTATACGTCACAGCCAAAGCACTGGTGAAGACGCCAAATTGCCTTACGTCGAAAGAGAATTAAAACTTACATAAAAACATCCGACGACGGCGTCATTCAAGAGACTGATTACAGTGACGACGCGTATCACGGGGGTGGGGTGCGGTGAAAAGCGAATACATGTGGCTGAGAGATAGGATCGGTGCCTAATCCTCGTTAATTGATTCAGAACGATTTTTAATTTTTTTTTTTTGATAAAATAAATAATATTTGCGTATGGAACTAAAGAGCCGCAGCTTCACATCCAAAGAGCCGCATGTGGCCCGCGAGCCGCAGGTTGGCGACCCGGGTCTAGACCAAAGTTTCTTAAACTGTGCTCCACGGAACCCAGGGATTCCATGGTGATCACTCAAGGTTTTCATAAACCTTGCGCGTTTTTTTTTTCATAACATTGAAGAAATTATGGTAAATGCAAATGCGACAATCTGACGTCGCCGTCGGGACAGTTTTTGATATTATATGTAGCAGCTACGCGAAGGAATCACCCGAAATCCCGCTATCAGAGATTCCCAGCTCATTTCTTTAGAGCACTACAAATGGGAAATCCCACAAATCTAAAAATACAGGTAATTCTCTTGTTCAAAAATACAGAGACATCTCCTATACTTGAATACAAAAAGGTGCTGTGAGTGGCTGGAATAATGATCACTTAATGATATGTGTCTTATGAAATATAAAGTGTTTGGAAGTTTTTATTTTAATTTTTTGCTCATTGATAAACTTATTGTTCATCACGTCACACATACTCGTCCATAAAATTATAAGTTAAAAAAAATCTGAGGAACTATGATGCAAATTATCAGGAAATCCAACTAGGGTTTATCTTTCGATGATTACGCACATAGATACTATGGGACAACTGCATTGATATATGTACCGATGGAGCGAAAGCAATCAATGGCATAATTAATGGGATTGTACAGCTTATTAAAAATATCGCCCGAAACTGTTCCAGTAACCATTGTATGATATATAGGCGCCGCCCAGATGATATGGGAAGCCGACTGCAGTACCGAAGGGCCCGGGTTCGAATCCCAGAGAAGGTATGGTTGTAATTGTTCGTCCCTTCAACAGGAGGTAACGCTGGCCGCCTATTAGATGCCCCATAATAAAATGGCCGCCACTTCCGGCCTTAGAAGTGGCCAATGTGGAAAAAAGACAAAATAGTGCCCGCCGTTCGGGAAAAAAAATGATGTACAGGCAGGCATTTGCTACAAAAAAAATTATCTACCAATTAAAAAAATGCTCTTGATGCCGGTCGTCAAAATCATTAACTTCTTAAAGTTTTTTTTTTCCCCGAACACGATTTTGATTTGAAAGATTATTTGATACAGATTTGCTGCTTAAAATTTCCTATTTAAGCAATTTTAAGCATTGATCTTTCATGCCTATTTAAGGAATTTTAAGCATTGAAGTTCATCGATCTTTGTAAAAGATCGACGAACTTTGTTTTAAAATTTAAAATGTTAACTTGGCAAAAAAATACATTACCAATATCGCAGAATTTAAAATTAAACGTCCAAGTCAATTTTTGTATTTTATTTTTTATAACAGTATAATATTTTTCTAAATATAAGTAAGTATATGGATCAAAGAAGCATGTAAAAAGTTAGATTTCATATAAATTTAATCTTTAAAAGTTAAAAAATACAAAACCTGAATCTTTGCATCATTTAAAACATTTTTGTAATTGAAAGTATATATCTACGATTGCGAATATAATAATTTACTGCTTAATTAAAAACTATTACTTTCGGGAAAAAGAATTTTGGACAATTTGTGTATATTCCAATGTTTGTGTTTGGATTGTGTATGTTGTATGATTGCTTTCTAACAAAGGCTTTTCAAAAGAGGAAAGCGTTGAAATAAGGGAGCCATTTATTGAAGAAATTATTCAGCACCTGAAAGGTTTGAGTGAAGCTCTTAATTAGTATCTTCCAAATGAGCAGCAGATTAAACATCGGAATGAATTGTGTATTAAAAACCCGTTTATTTTCAATGCGCAACCTTCGACCATCGCAACATAAGAATACAAAACCTTTATTTAAATGACATCCGATTCATCATTGCTAAAAAAACTTAAATTAATGCCATTAGTGGAATTCTGGTGCAATTTAAAAAATGAATATTCTAAGTTGTCAAAAGGACATGTTGACATTTTTACCGTTTGCATCTACATGAAACGGAATTCTCAGCTGCATGTCTCGACAAAAAATATGTAGTACAACAGACTTGATATCGAACATGATACGACAATTCAACTCTCATTCATATAGCCTAACATTAAATGTATCTGCGATAATAAAAAGCAGTACACTCATCTCATTAAAATTTAAATAAGTCCTGCGTGAATACGTTATTTTAAGAACTTTTGGGGTAATTTTGAAATTACGTTTTGAAGAAAATAAATATTATTTGAAATAATTGTCCTTTTTGTTGCAAATAATCCGTTTGTAAAATGTTGGATTAAAATCATACTATTGAAGTAAACCAAGGTTTCCATGATAAAAATGGACATTAGAAAAAATTCCATTTATCAAAAATATGAAGAAACGCTGGTCTAGACATATCCTTCCATTTACAAAAGTGTTTTAAATGATGCACATATTCTTGTTTTGTCACTTCTAAATTCAAAAAAGGTCAATGTTTTAAAAATTATGAAACCTAACCTTTTATATGTTCTTCTGGTCCCTATCCTTTTATTTAGGAAAAATTTTATACTTTTTATTAAAAAAATATACCGCAAAAAAGTTTGCTTCCCGTACGACAAACAGAAATCTGATGTCACATTCAGGGACCCTACACAAATTGAAGGTCAAAATGTTTGCATTTTTGTACATAATTCAAAATAAACTATCGTTTAAAAAAAAAGTTTCTGATGTTAGGATTTCTGTGCAGATTATTGTGAAAATTATTGATTACATTATTTTCTTAAGCTCAAAAATGAAATTTTATTCGCAGAATCTCATGGAATACGTGTTCTAGAAAACACTGGCAGGCTTCAATGTTGGCACGTAGCCAGTTCAAAGTATTATTTGGATTAATTAAAAATGAAAAAGATTTGTACTTTAATTAATTTTTTACGATTACTAGATTATGATTCTAAAATGTAAAAGATTTGTACTCGTAGGCAGAATTAAGGGACTTTTCAAATTATGTCAATTTTTATGAAAAGTATTGAATCAAAAGTACTAAATATGTCGCCGAAGTATTATGCAAATATTCAGAGTCGAATACATATGCACACACATGCGAGTTTGCGGAGCTGTCTTTGTGGAGGGTATGTAAACTCACGAGGGGCTTTCGGTGGTTTGTGTGTTTGTACTCCTTCACGACATTCGCCATAAACGTATGGATAAAGAAATAAGATGAAGAATTGTCGGTAAATTGGAAGCAAGCCAGTTACAAGCGCAGGTGGCTATAGAGTTCAATGTAACGCACAATGACATCTGCAATTCGCGAAAACAGTTTCAGGACACTGAATCTGTATCGAGAATACCTGGACAAGATGACCAAGATCCAAAACGACGAATGAAAATAGTTATTTGGCACTTTTAGGGCAGCAACTCAGGACTGCTACCGCTTCATAGCTGACACGCAAGATGTATGCAGCCACTGAAATCCGAGTTCACGCTCCATTTGCCCGAAGGCTTCATAAGATAAGGCTGTATGCAAGAAGACTCATTCTTTGATCCCGGTCTCTCTAGTATACAAGAGAGCGCGTTTAGCGTTGTGCAGACAGCATGCGCTTGGATTCAATGGAACACAGTGCTTTTTACAAATGAGTCGAGATTCAGCCCGGATACTGATTGTCTGTGTACCTGTATCAGAAAACAGTCTAGAACACGATACCATTCCTACCTCATCAAGAATAAGGATCATTACGGTGGGGGAGGCGTGAGGGTTTGGGCAGGTAATATACTCGAAGGCCGCATACTCCTACATGTGCTTGACAAAGGCTTGCTGACTGCTACGAGGTACAGAGATGAGAACTTAGCACTCTGTGTTCGACATTTCAGGGGCGCAGTTAGTCCTGGTTTTCTGTTAATGGATGACAACACCGTCCACATAGGTCTCAGCTGGTCGATGATTATCTGGAAAATGAAAATATTCACCGCATGAATTGGGCAACCAGATCTTCTGACCTTAATCCTACAGCATGTCTGGGGATTTTCTGAGTGAGACATTTCATCTCGCCATTCCCCTTCAATAATCATCTCAGAGTTGAAAACTGCCTTGCTGCAAGAGTGGGATCGACTTCCACAGGAACTCCCCAGTTGCCTCCTGTCCAGTATGCTTACCTATGAGAGGGGATCACATCCCATATCAGACTCTTTTTCAGTTCGATATTACAAAGTGGATTTTGGACATCCCAGCACCATGAGCTTTACTGATAATTATGCGTATATAAAATGATGTTTGAATGGTACATATCTCCGTTGTAAATGTATATTCATACCAAATTTCATTAAAATCTGTCCACTAGTTTTTCGGAAATTCGACATAATCTGCATGTTCTCTTAATTGTGCACACGAGTGTTTAATAATACATTTTTAGACTTCGAAATCTTATAAATCACCTGTGTGAAAATTCTTCCAACTTACCAGTTGTAACAAAATTATAAATAAAGACACTAGTATATCACAAAATTATATTAATGAATGGCATTTAAGGGGGAAAAAACAACCTCCAGTTATCCTTATTTGTAACTGACCCAAAATACAAATTCAAAATGATGTCAAATATCGCAGAATTTAAAATTAAAGTCAATTTTTTTATTTTATTTTTTATAACAGTACAATATTTTTCTAAATATAAGTAAGTATATGGACCAAAGGAGCATGTAAAAAGTTAGATTTCATATAAATTTAATTTCTAAAAGTTTAAAATACAAAAACCTGAATCTTTGCATCATTTAAAATATTTTTGTAATAGAAAGTATATATCTACGATTGCGATCATAATGGCCGGGTAAGCATTTTGGGGGCAAGGTGTATATTTACAGAATCTAACCCAAGCCAAAACACACTTTAGGTTAGGAATTCAGATTTTTCGTTTTTAAAACTGAAAGTAAAATTCATTAAATTGAAGAAACACAAAAATTGTACACCGACATCAGTATGAAAATCGCTTAAAGGAATTACGGAAAATACATTTTGTATAATAAGTATGGTGATAGAACTTAGTTGCATTTAAAGAAACAAATGCAAACAATTTTTGTTTAAAGAAATTTTGGAACACTTTATAAATTACTTTGAATGCAACTGCATCATAATTTCAGGCTTTTTTATTCTCAAATAGTGGGTAGTAAACTTAAGCGTCTCTGTTTTCAAAGCATGAATTAATAATACTTTGACTACCATATTTCCACCTAGGTCATAATGAACATTTCATTGGGAAAAATAAAAATTGGAAGATTATCGATTTTTCCACAGACACTTGTTCATTTATCCAATTTATATGTCTCTAGGATTGTGGAATATATCTGGAGAAGTAAATTTTCTTAACAATAAAATCCCTTTCCAAATTACACTCACGTCCATAAATTAAGGATAATGTAAAATCAGGCAAAGGAAGAGTTAGAAGCAAAACAAATTTGACTTATTTGTAAAGCTTATTTATTAAACAAAAGGTAAAGAGCAAAAAAGATGCTATATATTTGATATTATTAAAAAAATTAGCGATTTTTTCTCCGTGGAGCAAATTACAAAAAAAAACCTATTTACAAAAAACCAATATTACATGGTTGGTATGATTGTTAATACATTGTATGTCTCCCAGACGATGCAATACAGTCCGTACAACGCCTAGGCATGCTGAGTATCAAATTATCGATCTGATCTTGGGGGATATTACACCACTCAAAACGCAATGCTCTCCGAAGTTCCGGTAGACATGTGCGAGGAGGTTGATGGGCTACAATTCGTCGGCCAAGCATGTCCCACACGTGCTCTACTGGATTCAAGTCCGGTGAGAATGCTGGCCAGTCCATACGGGTGATATCCTCCGATTGAAGGCATTCGCTTACGATGTTTGCACGGTGGGGACGGGTGTTGTCATCCATAAACACAAATTGTGCGCCCATGGCCCCCCGAAACAAACGTACATGTTGTTCCAGAATGACGTCCCGATAGATTTGGCTTGTCATGGTTCCAATTTGAACATGCAGGTCAGTTCTGGAACCCAGAATAATTCCACCCCAAACGAGCACTCCATGCACCACCCCCCCCGGAGGTCGACGTAGAGAACTCTGCGAAGCTACTGGCTAGGATCTGTACCTAGGCAGTCTCGGCCACGGGGGTATACAAATTATGAACCTAGTGGTTCTGGGGACTCTGGAAAGGTCATTTATTGGCCGGCCCGGAGTTCGGCATGTCTTAGAGCAGGGTGGTTCTGGTAGCCCGGGGGTAGCGCCCCGGGTTTGCTGGGTAATGACCCCCTGCGACGGGCTCGCCCGTGCGACTGGTGGGTAGCAAATTGACGACCAGTGACGCCCCAGAATGGGTGCGTTGCGTCTGCCTCTCAATGGGTCGGGAAAGAGGTTGAACCTCGGCCTCGGCTCGGAGGGGGGCAGAACCCGTAGTGCCACAATCGATTGGCGGAACGGGGCTCGCCAAAAAATGTTGATTACTCCATGCACCACCGTAACGGTGTCGTTCAAAGATGTTTTCTTGGTGGTAACGGGTACCTGGAGCTCTCCATATGAAAGTCCGGCGAGAATCAGACTGCAAGCTAAACCTGGACTCGTCGGAAAACATCACACAAGCCCACTGTTGCGTTGTCCACAATGCATGCTCTCTACTCCAGGTTAACCGCAGGCGACAGTGAGTTGCAGTAAGTGGAACGCATCTGACAGGTCTACGAGCATATAGACCAGTCTCCCCTAAGCGTCTGTACAAGGTCTGCCTTGAAATTGTCGTACCAGTGGCTGAAGAGAGCTGACGAGACAGGTCTGAGGCTGTGCTCCGCCTGTTTCTTTTGGCAGTAACTACCAAATACCGATCCTCATTCGGCGTTGTAACTCTGGAGCGACCTGTGCTGTAACGTCTACTCACATTACCATCAACTTGGAATTGTTGCCAAAGCCTGGAGATGACACTCTGGGCAATTCCAAGTTCGCCTGATACTTCCAGTTGGGTACGCCTGCATGCCACACGGCCGATAATTCTACCACGTAAAAAATCATCCAAATGCGTCCTTTGTGTCATAACGATTCGGTTATTGCACTGAAATGCTTATAAAGCGCCTGCGAACAATTTTACTTCTTTGCCTGTATTCCTTATATATCACGCTCTTGCAATCTCGTCATTGTGACGTACCATCGGTGTCATCTAGTTAGTTCCTGAAATTTGCATATGATTCTTGAAGATGTCTGTAGTGATTTTACAGGTGATATATTTATTTTAGAGTTCGATTTCCGCTTAACTCCGAATTATCCTTAATTTATGGACATGAGTGTAAAAACATCGTTTCCGTAGCTCCGCCCCTTTGGTGTGGCCTAATTTTTGAGGGGAGAATATCGAGTGACATGCAGTGAATTTGCTGTTTCTTTTTCATATTTATTACATAGCGAAGCATATTAAATGCGTGATCAGCATGATCCAAAAAGTTTTAAATTTAAAATAGACCCAATCTGCATATTTAACCCATATTACACCAAGCATTGAAGAAATTGATATTTTTTTTATAAATTCCTAAGAATATGTTCCTCTTAGTTTATGTATACGTATAAAACCAAATATCTCAACAACTTTTTGTTTGTTTGATCAATACAGCTTGTCCTAAAAATAGAACAATGGTAAAATTCACTGCTAATTATTATTACTTAAGTTGAATGGGATAAAGCACCTTAAACATAGGCCACCGTTACATTTTTTACAGGTAATTTTTTGGTTTTACGACAAAGATCTTTAGATGGCATCTTCTTTGTCTATTTTCTGGATTTTTCGCAATAACATGTTTATTTCGATGCTTTAGAAAATTTTCATTAACTTCTTGAACACCCAATTTTCTGCTAGATAGATTTCTTGGAATAGAATTTCCCATAAAAGCAAGTGTTAGGGTTTCTAACTTAAACTACAACTATGCACTTAAGAAAAATTCTAAGCCTAAATACAGCTTCGCCGAAATTATAGAAATTTTCAAAGGTCCGGAAATTTTTAATCTTATCAACAGTCTTTCCAAAATAGCCCATCGATTTAAAGTTACAAGATTATACTGGAACTTCCTACAGTTGAATTAATGCTTAAATTTGCAGATGAAGAATAACTTTTCAGGTTACGCCATAAGATTTGCTTTCCTACATCTTCAGATCTCACCAATAGATGGCGGTACAGGAACCAGATGACTAAGCCTAAAACCCAATTTCAGGATTAAATGTCGATATCCCTTTCAACAAAGATTTAATTTTTCAAATATTTCTATACTCCTTTGAATCCCACTTATTGCATATTCCTCTGCAATATTACACCTTAACAGATCAATCAAATGTGCCCCAGACTTTTGAATTTTTCATTCAGTGTTTCGTGCAGCATAGTAACTGTTTCCTTCAACATAGTAACAGTAACTGACCTTGGACATTCAAAATATCATGTTATACCTACATTGAGTTAAAGATCGATCTTATTAATCATGTATGGTGCCTGTGAGCGTTAAAAGTAAGCAGGAAGGGCTCTGTTCTATGAAATAAAAAATTGTCATAGTAGTTTCAGTTTCGGAAAGACTGTCAAGCTCCCAAATTTTGAACAGGCTATGCAGCTTTGAAAAGGAAAACCCAGATGTAAGCAGAATTGCCAGATGCCAACTTCTATTTAAGCCAAAATAATTTGTTTTTTTAATATAAATTATTTCTAATTGATACATTATTTTAACATATAAGCATTTTACGATATATTAAAAAAATCTTTGAAGTCGCAAAAAGTAGTATAAGGAAATGATGGAGGTCGCAAAAATTTTGCAAAATCGCAAATACTAAAATTTTAGTAGCAAAAGTTTGTCAAAAATCGCAAATTTGCGAAAATTCGGACGATTTGGCAAGACTGTTTACGTCACGTAAGTCGGTCATCAGTGTAAGCATCTGAGTATTTCATGTGTTTCACAATTTTAATGTTATTGCCATCAATTTTTACACAAGATGTACGAGCATGTCTTCGGCTGAAATAATGAGTATGCCTTAAGTTTTAGATGCAGATATAGTAAGGTCATGATCTTTTCCTCAGCTTTTGAATAAGTCCACTGCATGTTGGGATCTAGTTTCATACCCTCTTCTGAGCGACCTTTTACAACTAGCAGAAAATCATATGCATATGCTTTAATATTTATATTTTCTTCATTCTCAAATAGGACGAAAACATAGTCTCCTAATATGTTCCATAATAATGGTTGAAGTTAAGGCCTCTCAGCCTATGTTGATAGAGGCTATATAGACTCCTTCGTCTGAACCACAAAAAGACTCACATTTAGCCATCTGGCCACGTCCTCTGACTTCGTCTGCCTCTAGCTTCCCAACAGCTCTCCATCGCAGTTCTTCTGGCAAATGATGCCTGGAGCTCATTGTTGCAAATTAGCTCTCCCAGATTTCTTATCTCAGTATCACAGCGAAATTTGCAGGCTTGCTGTGAAACATGGAACTTTATGCTCTTCGCGGATGACGTATTTCGATTGCAGCGCCACTATTTTGGATACTGCAGTTTTACTCAGCAATTCTTATCTGACAACATTTTCAGATTTTATTGAAAATAGATTTTTTTTATATGGATTGGCTTATTTTTGAACGAGTTATTGCTATTTTTGTGATTTTCCCTTCGTTTTTGGAAACCAGTGTAGATCATGGTTAAAAAATAAATAAATAATAATTTAATAATAAATAATAAAGAATTTAAAAATAAATAATTTAAGAATAATAATTTAATAATGAATTAAGTACGGTTAAAAAAATATCACATTTAAAATTTATCTTTATATATGTTAGGAAAGGTTATACCCACAACACATCAACCTATTTACCTTGTCTCGAGATAAATCCTACGTCGGAATTATTACATGAGATTATTTTAATACACTATATAGGAGGATGAATGTAGTCATGGTTTGAGATTTTAAATTCAAGTGTAGCTTGATTATGAACTCAGTATATTATACAGAGGCTGTTCGCACATTTTTTAGACGATTTTCGTAAGCGGTAATAAAACATCGTTTGCTGAAAAAGAAGTAATTGCAATTGTACTATGTTTTAAAAGTCAAAATTATCGTCTGTGGCTTGAAAGTTTTGTTTTTATTAAAAATGGCGAATTTAAGAAAGCAGTGGTTCGAAAGCTACATTTACGCTCTTTCCGAAGAGAAATATGTATACTCCTTTATCCAAAAACGATGTGAGAGTCATGGTTTTGTGATATCTAAAGCGTCGATAGGTAATATCATCAACAAGAGAGGAAAAAAAGTCAAATTGGAGCCTCAGGTGGGACAAAAATTCCAAACAAGTATCCAAGGAAAAAACGGACATCTTCGACTATTCCAAAGGTACGTTGTTTAATGTTAAAAGAAAATCCCCTAGAGAAAGGACAGTTGCAAAATCATTAAAATGCTCGGTGTCCACTATAAACAAAATGATAAACGTTGATTTAAATCTTAAGAAAGCGAAAAAACGCAATGTGCATCGTCTTCTTCCAAAACATATCGCTCAACGCAGGACACGCTGCAGAATTCTATATGAGAAACACTTATCCAAAGAAAAATGGAAAACAATTGTCACAATAGATGAAGCATGGGTGTATTTAAATGATTGTAACAAAAAAGAGTCATTTATTATCATAAAAGGGGAGAAAAAAAATTTAAGTACATTGTTTAAAGAATCGAAAGAAAGTTTTTCTAAGGGATTCATGATTGTTGCTGGTTTTTCTTATAATGGCAAGTTAAAAATAAAGAGAGTGCAAAAAAATGTCAAGATTAACTCCAAATACTATCAGGAACATATTTTATCGCCAATTTTTCTGAATGAAATACCATCGCTTTACCCACAGTGCCATCAATCTGTGAGACTCCATCAGGACAAAGCTAGCAGTCACACATCAAAATCCACTATAAATTTCCTAAAGGAAATGGAACAAAAAACTGGTATCAAGGCCATACCCTTCACTGATATCCCTACTAAATCTCCCGATGTGTCACCTATGGATTTTTGTGCTTTCGGACTTTTAAAAACTGCATTATCCAAACGTTGTCCCAAAACCCTAACAGGACTCTGGAAAGCTGTTCGGGAGGAATGGGATAGAATATCTCTTCTGACACTTCAAAAGGCATTATTATCCTGGAAATTGCGGTGTCGAAAGATAGTTCAGAATAAAGGATGTCAAATAGAATATTTAAAACACAAGAATTTTATGTAATTTAGTTTTGTGAATACAATATACATCGTCTAAAAAATTTGCGAACAGCCTCTGTATAACTCAGTATCATATTATTCGTGGTATAATGAATGGCAGTTTAAGTAATATTACTAATAAAAAAACTTATTTTGCAATGAGCAATATTTAAACTTAATTTTAATTGCAAAAATCAAGACTTAGCAGAAAAAAAATCCCTTTCGGATGAAATATAAAGTTAACAACATAAATATTGGAAAGATCAAAAATAAAACCTCGCATAAAGTGCATGGCCTAGAAGCAATCAACAGGAAAAACAATAAACCAAAACATGAGAATAATACACCTACAGACTAGTCATAGTCTGGAGATTGCCTAAAATCTATAGCATATTCTGCAAAGGAGTTAAGTCACTTTTCCTCAGTATATGTAAATAAGCTTTTCCCTTGAAATTTATGATTTTGCATTGAAACTGTATACACATTTTACATCATTACATAAATCTTTACTGGAAATCTTTTTTTTTCTTTTCTAATAAAATTTTTCCTAAGGCTTGTCTGAAAGGAAAAAGAAAGAGAGAGAACAACTGCTATATAACTCTTAACAAGTGCTTTATTTGTAATCAATTAAAAAGTCTACTTATTTACCTACCAATGTTCCCCAAAAGCGTTTGCTGGAAAATATTGCGTGTTTTAACTGATTTTATTCTTTTAGGAAGGAATTTATGTTCGGGGCCTGTTTTTAGAAGGAGCTGGATGGGACAAAACTAACAGCATTTTAATTGAGCCAGAGCCTTTACAACTATTTACACCTATGCCAGTGATTCATTTCAAACCGGTATTAGAATCTTCAATGAGAGGTGATAATTTTAAGAATTTTTAACAATAAACTAAAATTATAGAAACATATTTGCTGATTTTGTTTTATAAGATGTTAGTAGTGCCACATATTAAGTAAAGAAAGTATAAATTAATATCACATGTCATACCAACTCTTATCTTTGAAAGGGAAAAGAAATAATCAAATCTATCTGCATGCTTTATTTTAATCAAAGTTGCCATGATTAATATGCTCATCACTATAGGAAATATTATGCTAAAAAGTTGCTATATATTTTAACGTGTAATCTTAAAAAAGGGGTATTTCAAAATGTAAGAGATTTAAAATTATGAGGCAAATAATTCAGTGATAGATGCAAGTGATATATCATGTATTTACATATTCACATGTCCTTCTCAATGCAGTTCTCATACTGATGCAAATTTTTATTGCATTAAAAAAAAGTAATTTTTGTATTTCAGGCAACCAGGAATTCATCCCACTTTTAATTTCATCATTCCAAAATTCTCGTATTCTCAGAACATCTACAGCACTCAAACACATGACAATCAGAAAGAGCAAGGTCTGGCTTATAGGAAGTATATGATAAGGACAATAACGCACTGAATTTTTTACATTGACACTGAAAATGTTTCTTAGATCTTAGCATCACTTCAAATTCTTCAAACTCTTAGTCACAGCATTTTCTGTGTCTACACATGAATATCAAACAGACCAAAATCTGAGCTGAAGGAGGGATACTAAAAAGTCTCAAACACTTCATTTCCATGACCTTAGCATCACAAAAATTCTCATACTTTCATTAACAGCATCTTCAGTCACCACACATGCGATAAGTGGAAAGATCAAATTATGGGCAATAGGGAAAATGCTATGAACTGTGCTATAGTCTCAAGCACAGTGCTACTATAATTTCTGCCACCAAAGAGAAACTGTAATACTTTAAAATATCCTTCCCACAGCTTAGATGTTATTTCTTCCTACTATAAAATATTCGAACTCTGTAACAACAATTTAAATGACAAATTAGGAAGTTCATTTCAGACTAATGCTGAGTTCAAACAAATGATAATCTCCTGGCTGAAAACAAAACTAAAAACACTCTTTTCCTGATGAAATCAAGAAATTAGTGTAATAGTGCGAGAAACCTGCATTTAAAAATGCTCTTTAATTGCTATAAGAACTTATTGTTGCAGAAACTGTGAGATTTGTTTTTACTTAATATACTAAAGCTCCAGATTGCCATCAATGTAGTCCATACCCTTGCTGAAACGAGTAAAATATCACATAAATTTCATCAGCTGTAAAGGTGTTTGTTAATTTCCATAATAAAGGGAATTCTTTGCAGAACTATTTGAAAGCAATAATGCCTTTATTCTAATATCAGAATCTGGGAAATTTAGATGCGTTCTATTTCTTATCTTTTAAACTTAGACTATAAAACAGATTATTCTGTCAACTACAATATTATTGTTAGAATATTACACATGTAAGGACAGTGTTGTCAAATTCTACATTAATTTCATGATCAATTTGTAGAAAATTAACAGAATGCAGATTATTAGAAAAATTAGAACGTTTGATGACTAAAAAGCTACAGAGGTGCAAGTGCTTGATTTTGGAAACATTTTATTATAAATGGCCAAAATGTAATTTTTCGAGGAAAGATCACAAAATAATTAGTGACTCATTTTCGTGCAAAATATTTGAATATGTAAAGTGGCCACGATAGAAGGCAAGTGATATGTCTTAAGGCCAACCAAAATGAAAGGAATTTTCAGGAATTTAACTTTAAAAGAGGCCGTTTTGCCAGCCCTGATAACTAACAGTGCATATCAGCGCACAGAAAAAGGAGATCATGCTTTACTATTTCACAGAATAAGTAATATTAAATTTTTCAATTCATGCTGAAACAATGCTGAACTGCTAAACCCTACTTGTAACAATCAAAGCTGTTTGTAGGCTTATATATCATTCAGGTAAGTAGTGCTTCAAATAAAAGGAGTGTGACCAAAGTGTTTCTACCCCCGATCCCTGAACCTGTAAGACA